>CDEZ01021395.1:0-13690 GCA_000826365.1 Acanthamoeba royreba | reverse complement strand
CAAGGTGCAGCACTTGGATCAGACACAGAATTTCGGCAAGACATGGCAGGCATGCGCGCATTGGTGACCATACTCGTCGATCAAGTTCGACAATTGCGCCAAGACAATCGACGGCTGGAGAGTCTTGTGAAATGGAAGAAGGCTGCGAAAGAGAAGATGAAACGGCTGGAAGAGCAGCACCATCAAACGACACATCACTTGAATGCAACACTCGATGCTCATGCTCGCATGATGGATGGTCTTGCACAGAAGCTCTCATCGCAGCCTCCCTCATTCCCATCACCAGCTCCCAAGGCCACATCGACCAAGTTCACAACACTCTCATCTTCAGGAGGCATGCAATGGGAATTGCATCGAGAGATTGCCCCACTTCGAGAATACGATGCACGAACTCTCTTGGTCAAGGACTTGACGTACTTCTCTCTGCCAAACTGCTTACTTTTTTATCGTGGCTCACTTGTTTGGTTCTTTGTTGGGCGTGTGGGGACATGCAGACAGGCATTCTGTTTGGCAAGGCTCAACGAGGCGCAGACTCTCGATGAGATCACAACGCCAACGATTTTCTACGCATCGCCAAGCCTGTGTCACATGCTGGGCTATTCACCGGTTTGTTTCTCATCATGTTCTTCTTGTGCTTGTTCTTTCTCATTTTATCCGTCCTGTTGTTATTCTTGTTGTTGTTGGACATCAGTTTGAATTGGCTGGCCTTCCGATGACAACCCTCGGGAGCCCACATCCTGAAGCTCTCGCAACAGCCATCATGCATGTTCTGACTCCATGTGCCACACCAGCAGGAGAGGTCTTCTCCCTGTGTTCTTTCTTCTCTACGAAGGATGGCAGAGCAGTCAGGGCAATGACCTCACATCAGGTCCTCTACTCACATCGACATCTGGTATTCATCACCACCCCTGCTGTCGTTGGGCCGTTCTTATCACTTTTGTCATGTCAATCAGGCCAAATGGATGATCATACTTTTTGACAACATTGTGGAGAGTGGTCTACCAGCTGCACCGCATCTGAAGCCAGTGCCAGATCTTCTTCAAGATCCCAAGATACGGGCGTTTCTTGCTGAACGTGTGCCTTTGTCAGTTCTGTTCAAAGGTCGACAAGAGGCAACATTTACTTTGAGAATGCCTTCAACTCAGCGATGGCAAGCAACATCGAGTTGTGTGGAGCTGCACAGTATCTCATCATCGATATCACCAAGCGACCACTCATCATCTCCCGAGCAGACAGAACGACAACGAAAACAAGCAAGCCCGACGATGTTGCAAGAGGATCTCAGTGCAGCATTCACACCATGGGAGATCGATGCCATCGTGCAGGAACTCACTTGCCCATCTCAGTCAGAAGGTTCCTGATGCCTTGGTGAGTTCTCGCTCCTTCCCATCTGCACAGTGCGGCACTCATGGCTATTTGTACAGGAAGGACATCAATCCTCGCTCTGACTCATCAAGAAGCAGGGAGAGCCGTAGAGAGAGACGCGTCTTTCCTCGTTTGACACATCTTGGAATAGAGTTCAATTTCAGTGGTAGATTTCCAAAATAGTTTCATCCTTCTGAAAGACATTTCGGAATTTCAATTTGCGTAATTCATAACAATTGAATTGAAAGAACGCATCATTCCCAACCAATCAGAAAGTATTCGACTGTCCCAGTCGTCTGGACGCCAGGATCTGCGCATCACAGCGAACTGGGATGAAGAAGCGTTCTCCCCGTTCTTCTTCTCTGGTGCGGATGAACCCAGCGCAGAACTCAATAATGGAACAAACAGAAGGAGGAGGACAAACGCAAGAGAAAGAGACACAATATAGACATGCGTGCTTGTCATGCCGCAGTTCTCACGTTTCCTGTGACTTGTGCGTGTCCAAATATGCCCGACTCTGATTTTATAAATTATTTTTACTAAAAATGAAAATCTCAAAATTTTTTAATTGTTTTATGATCGTAAATAAAAGGAACAAATTTTTTAACCTTGCAAAAATATTTATGTATGTGATGGGAACAGGAAGATGCCGTGCGGGCGGTGTGTGCGGCTGGGCAAGACTGACACTTGCTTTCAACCGGTGGGCAAGAAGCGCGGACGTCCACGCAAGCACCGACAAAGCCGACAAACTGCACCGTGTTCCTCCTCCTCATCGTCGCCGTCGGAGCATGCGCGTAGTGATAGCCAGCATACCACCGGCCTTTCTAGTGGGCAGGATCAAGGTGGTGATACGGATAGTGGGCGGCAAGCAAGTGCGATGCAGCAGAGAGAGCGTGTCTCCAAGCGCGCACGTGTTGATGACAACAATCACATGGAATCGGGCTGGACAAGCACGATGACCAGCGCTACGGGCTATGCCCCATCGGCAGGTGCGGCGCTGATGACTGATTGCAATGCTGATTGATGTACATTGTAATGGCTGAGTTCATCATTCTACCGCAGTCTCATCATCAAGTTCTCGACAGCAATCCGCGCCTCATAGTGCCTCATTGCATCGCGCGTATGGTGCTTCCTCCTCGCCAGTGGGAAGGGAAGAGGAACAATCAAGTTGTTTCAGCACGCTTTCATCGCCCATTCCGTCTGTGAATCCAGTCCTGCCGCTGCTGAATGTCACTCATCAGGTAAGCTTCTTCTTCCCATTTGAGGCATGAATCACTTATTCTGGTGCAGAAATCTCAAGGATCAGGCACACTGCAGGATCGGGCAGACATGCGTTCATTGGTGATCATGCTGGTCGATCAAGTTCGTCAACTGCACGAGTACAATCGACAGCTTCAGGACAAAGTAGAGATTCTTCTTCAGTGGAAGAACGAGGGTCAAGAGAAGATCAAGCAGCTGGAAGAGCAGCACTATCATACAACACATCACGTCAACACACCACTCGGTGCTCGCATGATGGATGGCCTTTCACAGAAGCTCTCATCGCAGCCTTCCTCGTTTGCACCACCAGTTCCCTTACCCACATCGACGATGACTTTTACAACACCTGATTCATCTTGCACTTCGGTCTCGGCCTTGGTGCCACCAACGGAGGAGATGCAATGGTCAATGTGGGAAGTACAGCGAGAGATTCCTCCACTTCAAGACTATTACCCACGAACTCTCTTAGTCAAAGACTTAAAGTATGTACATCTGTTGACATACTCCTCTCTTGTTCAGCTGCTTGTAGTTGAGTTCTTTTTTTCATGTTGTGCTCACTTGTTTGGTTCTTTGTTGTGGGCATGCAGACAGGCGTTCTGTTTGCTCAGGCTCAATGAAGGGCGTACTCTTGATGAACTCACAACGCCAATCATATTTTATACTTCTCCAAGCTTGTGCCACATGCTGGGCTATTCACCGGTATGACTGTTTGTTCGATGCTCGTTCTTTTTTGCTGAGTCCTCTTGTTGTTGTCGTTGTTGGTGGTGGCCATCAGTTTGAACTGGCTGGCCTGCCAGTTACGGCCCTCGGGAGTCCACACCCAGACGATTTCGCCACAACCATTGGACACGTCTTGGCGCCAAGCTTGACGCCAGTCGGAGGGATCTTCTCTCTGTGCTCGGTCTTCTGTACGAAGGATGGCGGCGCAGTTAAGACGATAACTTTACATCAGATCTTATATTCCAATCAACATCTGGTATTCCTTGCCTCTATCATGTCCACAGGGCACAATTCTCACGTTTGTCATGTTGATCAGGCAAAATGGATGATCATGCTTGTGCACAACATTGTGGAGAGTGGTCTACCAACTGCACCACATCTGAAGCCATTGCCGGAACTTGTGAAAGATCCCAAGATACGAGCGTTTCTCGCTGAACGTGTGCCCTTGCCCGTTCTGTTCAAAGGTCGGCAAGAGGCGCTGCTTGCTGCCAGATCATTGGCGCGGCGAGGCCAAACTTCACCGACTTGTGTGGAGCTGCACGATATCTCGACAACTACGCCATCGAGTGACAGCTCATCATCTTCTCCAGAGCAGGCAGAAATACTACATCAAGCATGCTCAACGATGTGGCGAGAAGATCTGCGTGCAGCATTCACACCATGGGAGATCGACGCCATTGTGCAGTCCCTTACTTCGCCATTTCGTTCCTGATGTATTGGTTAGTTCTCCCTTCCCCTTCTGCACTTGGTGCCTTTTTATGACTCCGTGCATGGAGAGGCTGTACATTGTTATCACCAGTAGTAGAACATTCCCTACAGAGTCATGTGGAGAACGAGTGAGTGGGCGAAATCAGGGCCTGCAGAAGGGCGTCGATTTCGCATGATGACAATCCTACCGATGACTCCCCCCTATGTTGCGCCCCGGCTTCGTCTGTCTCCGTAAAGCAGCTCCTATCACTCGCCGAAGCGCCTGTTTCCGTCGTATCATTTCTATCGGCCGTTGCTTCCTGCGGCTTGGCCGGCTTGTCAACGACCTCAGGTGGTTGATCGTCTTCTTTGCAGATAAGAGTTCGCGGCAGTCGTTCGAGCAGGAATGCGCGTATCTTCGGATCCTGCAAAAGACTAGGTACTCTTTTCATCAGCGGTGTTGCCCCGAGTCCAGTCTCTTGCACGCTGCTCACCAGCATGAGCATCCACTTAGCCTGCATGCACAACAGACGAAGAGGGTACGTTATCAATCAAAGCTTTATTGCAATAGACCTGACTTTGTGATGACGGCGTACCAGGTGTCGGCTGGAATACAGCAGCTGGTGTGTGGTGACAACCCTGAGTGCTCGGCCATCTTTCGTGTTGAAGAGCCCATTGACCATGAATGCGCACCCAACTGGACTTGAGCTGCGATGAAGAACGTGTCTTAACGCTATTAGCAGATTCTCGGCATCCGGACACCCAATATCGGTGATGCCAAGCCCCACTAGCTCGTCCTACCGAACAGCACCACCGCATATATAAGCATGACACTCTGACCTCACCTTGCTAACCATACGGATGCGAGGTAAGAGTACCGATGAATACCCTAGAGTGTGATGCATGGTTGGCGATGCGTAGACGAAGGTTGGCGTTTCAAGCTCGTCCAAAGTCTCAGCCTGGTTGAGACGCAAAACAGCAAATGATTGCCTGCATCATCACCCGGCATCAGGTCAATGATGGTGACAGTGATGGTGGAGTAAGTATGTTTATACCTTACGTCCTTAACGATGAGGGATTTCAGGTCGTAGTCTTTAAGGAGAGGCAACACATGATGAAGAGTAATCGCTGATTTCGAAGAAGACGAAGAACGTGAGGAAAAGGTGGAAGAGGATTGTCCCGATGTGCGTGACTTTGCCCTCTCCATAAGCTCATCCACCATGAGCGCATGCGCATCAAGCGTCATGTGCAAATGCAGTCTCGATCGTCTGTGCTCCTCTTCCATCACCTTTAGCTTCTTGTCAGTCTGCTTCTTCCACTGGACGAGGCTGTCCACTTTGTCGTGAAGTCGACGATTGTCCTGGCGCGCTTGTTGAACTTGGTCGGCAAGCAGTGTCACCAACGTTTGCATGACTCCTATGTCGGACGCTGGCTGTTGTGCGCCCTGCGATTTATCTCTTCACTACTTGTTGAAGAGCGATGAAAGGGGAGGAGTTGCTGAACCTGTTCACGAAAGGAGGCCATCGGGATGGTTTGATTCGATGCGTAAGAGCCCACGATCCTTGGCTCATCTTCCGACGATGACGAACAATCAAACATCGTACTGGGAAGGGGCAGATCGGCACTTTGTGGTGTGGCTGCATTGAACGATGAATGTGAAGCTATCATGATCAATAGGAGTTGAGGTCATAGGAAGGCATCAAAACTCAGTACCTGGAATGTGGGAAAGTGAGGTGTTTGCGTTGTCGTAACTCGGGTTCTCTCCTCGCCGGACGCGCTTGGTGAGGCGAGAGATTCCTCGGCTGTCGGGCTGCTGGGCCTGCCGATGGTGGGTTTGATCTATGGCCAGCGACTGGGGCTGTGTCATCTGTTCATTGGTTTTGCGTGGACGTCCGCGCTTCTTGGACTCAGGCGGGCGACAAGTGTTGGCCATGCCCAGCCTTACGCAGCGCTCGCACGGTGTATTCCTGCTAGGCGATATCATCATCCAAAGTTAAGAGAGACAAGGATGCAAGACGGGAGAAGGGAAAAGATGATCTAAAAAGATGGAGATACCGGGCAAACACATAAAGGCGGTGAAGAATGCTCACAAGAAAGATACGAACCTGTCGCAGGAGAGGTGGGAATGACGGCAGTGTGAGCACGCCTTTCGTGGCCGGACGGAAGCATCAGATGGATCAGCTGATGGTCTCTGGCTCGACGGGGTCGCCATCTTAGCTTTGTGCGTGTGCTCTCCTACCGGGTACTGTGGCTTTGTGTTGCAACCAAGGTAGTGGTACAGTGACAGTGCAAGGATACCCGGAAAAGAGAACGAGGCCAATTGCTGGTTGGTCGGGTTATTTAGCCTAGCCGATATGTTAGGAATATGTCCCGATCTGGTCTGCCACTTTTAGTACACAGGAGGGGACAGGACCGTGACGTGTGGAGGAACGGCTCGCACAACGAGCGTGCCATGGCTGAATGAAGTGGGAATGATCATGTTTGCCTGAAGGGGTGCCAGGTCTTGCTGAGCACCTGAGAGCCCAAGATGCCTCTTGGAAGTCTAGCTAGGACTCTACAATGTAGACCACCACGCTGAGCCTTTTTGAAGTCCGCTGCCGCGGCACACGCTCCCTTGTTACGTGTGGATGCCTGTAAAACGCAAAAGGTTACCAGACTCTTTTTTAAAAGAGGAATCTAGATACCTTCTCAGAGCACGGAAGTTGTCAGGGTCGCGTGAAGATGTTAATCAAATAGAAAGAAGTTCTGCTGAATGTACATTCTTCTTATGCTCAACTTCTCTACAGTAAGGAGGGATCATGTTGAGAACGAATAATGAGCTGGCGAGGTGAGAACCTGCAGGAGGGCGTCGATCTCGCGTGATGACAATCCTGCCGTTGGCTCCTCCCTTTGATCCGTTCTCGTTGTTGGCAAGACCTCACTTCTGGGCCTCTCCGGCGCATCCGTAGGCATTGGAGTAGCCATGATGTCATGTATCGCAACAGTTGAGCCACATTGAGGATAGTTTGGCCTTTCTCTCGCTGAGATCCCATCTTTGTAGATAAGAGCTCGCGGCAGTCGTTCGATCAGGAATGCGCGTATCTTCGGATCCTGTACAAGATTGGGCATCGGCTTCATCTGAGGTACTGCAAAGAGTCCAGTCTCTTCCACCCTAGTGAGCAGCATGAGCATCCACTTGGCCTGGATGTGCGATAGGGGTCAGTTCAAGGCCTCAGATGAATTCTTCCTCGCACATGCGTACCAGGTGTCGGCTGGAATACAGTATCTGGTGTGTGGTGACAACGTTGATTGCTCGACCATCTTTCGTGTTAAAGAATCCAGTTATGTCGAAAGTGGCTCCAACTGGATTTGAGCTGCGGGCTAGAGCGTGTTGTATAGCTATTGCCAGATTCTCCGGATCTGGACAGCCAAGCAGGGATATAGGAAGTCCCACGAGCTCACCCTGCCATATGAAGCATGCCCAGATGAGTAGGAACATCTCTGCCAATGAAGACGCGGAGGCAAAGTACGGATGTAAAACCCAGTGTGTTGCACAGGGTTGGCGATGCGTAGATGATAGTCGGCGTTTCAAGCTCGTCCAGAGTCTCAGCTTCGGAGAGCCGCATGACACAAAACGGCTGCCTGCATGGCCATCACCGGGTCAATATCAGAACGTTACTTTGGCAGTGGAGATGTAAGCTCACCTTACGTCTTTAATGATGAGAGACCGAAGGTCGTACTCCTGAAGCACAGGCAACACCTGATGAAGAGTCATAGCAGCAGGAGCCAAAACTTCTTGCGATGAGGAAATTAAGGAAGTTGAAGGTTGACTGGATGACGAAGGCACAGGAGCTTGTGATGAGCTTTTCTTCTGTCGTGTTCCATCAATTATGCGCGCATGAGCGTCGAGTGTCATGTTGAGCTGATTTATGGTGCAGCGATGCTCGTCCTCCATGCGCTCCATCTTTTCTTGAGCTTCCTTCTTCCACTGGACAAGACTTTCCATCTGGTCTTGAAGCCGTCGATTTTCCTTGCGAACTTCTCGAACTTGATCGACCAGTACTGTGAGCAGTGTGCGCATGACGCCGATGTCCTGCTCTGCTGCGGCCGCTGGTGAACTCTGATAATCGACAGACGTCAAGAGAACAACGTATGCAGTGTGGTGTCAAGGTTTTACCTGCTGTTGTTGAGCGGCCTGCGGCATGCCAGGACTCGTCGTCGGCAAGGGAGACGAATAGGTGCTGGTGCCGCTTGATTCCTCGTCCTCTCCTGCGGATGAAGACGAATCGAAAAAGGAACGCAAGGCGTGGCCAGCGACATTGCTCCGTGACATAGACTCGCGAGATTGCGGAGACAAAGTCGGCGGCTGTGGCGAAGAAACTGAACACAATCGGATGATGGCGTCAGTGTGCTTGGCAATCGAACATTCACATGAATGCCGATCTGATTAACTTAACCTGTTTGTGTCGTTCCTGCGCTTGGCGAAGTGAATGTGGCGTTGATGCTGTTGTTCTCCCGAATGCGCATGCGTTTCGCTGGCGGTGAACCGAAGCCCTCTTGTGGTCTGATGGCGGTGAACTGTGGCTGGAGGCCGCGCACAGCACCGTAGAAGTAGGAGGGCGGTGCCGATGGTTCATTCTGTTGGTGCTTGGGTGGGCGTCCGCGCTTCTTGGTCTCTGGCGGGCGACAAGTGTCAGCCTTACCCAACCTCACGCACCGTCCGCATGGCCTCTTCCTGCACACACAACCCAATTGCACCTAAAATTAATAAATTATTTTCCAAATAGCTACGGTTGCTTTTTGATTGATATAATAGAGAGGTAACTATTTTCTTTTGATTGTGCAAAAAATAGGAATAGGAAATAAAAAACCTGAATAAAAAACCTGAAAATGTTGGCGTACCTATCGCAGGAAATGTGTGATTGGCGGCACGACGAGCATGCCTTTGCTGGAGCGGGAGCCCCCGAAGCAGTGAAGGCGGCATCGGCTTGCTGCCGAACAGAAGACGCCCCCTCCGGTGCTGCCATAGTCTAACGCAAGTTGTGTATGTCAAGAACACCAGTCAGTGACTGCTCAGCATGTCGGCAGATGCCGGCGACAGGAAAACCGCGCGTCTAATTTGCTATTGGCAGGAAAAGCTCCGAGGTCGTTACCTAAATTCCAAATAAATTTTACAAAAGGAAACGAAAATATTTAAAATATGAAGTTGAGGGAATGTGGGAATGTGTTTGTAGTGTCGAACAGCTTGATCTTGATCCCATCGCACTGATCAACGAGTCGGTCGGATGGGGCAACTCGCACACGAACCAGGCCAACGCAGCGAACTTAAAACGTACCAGAGACAACCGTGGGAACACCACTTCTACACCTCCTGCCACGCACACGTACTCCCGTTGTCCACACAAGAAGGCACGAACGCGCCCTACCACGACCGAGAAGAGATGCTGACGATGTCCTGCCGATCCACCTTCCTCACCATCCTGGCTGTGCTCTGCTTGAGTTCCTTCTTTGGCCTTCGTCCGACCTCGGCGCAAGTGGTCCTGGGCGACTGGCAAATCAGCCGAAGCACCTACTATGACGGCATCGACGCCGGGAACTGCGGCTTCGAAACCATTCCCTCTTCCTCGTTCCCTTACCGCTTCATCGCCGGTACGTGTCCTCTCCTTGTTCCCGCCCGTACATGAAGTGTATGAAGGCACCAAGCTCATCAGACTCATCCTCTGCGGGCGTTGCACTGCAGCGGCGAACACGGCGCTCTATGCCGGCTCGGCTGCATGCGGACTGTGTTACGAGGTACAGTGCACGGGGTCGGACTACCTTGCCAACGCCTGCACGAACCAGAGCGTCATCGTCCAGGTCACCGACCAGTGCCCTTGCGATGGAAACGAAGGGTGCGTTCCCTGCGTGGAAGTCTGAGTAGCGAGTGAGCTGATGCCCATTTGTTTTTGTCCGTCACACGCTTAGGTATTGCTGCGGAGATATACCTCATCTTGACTTGAGCGTGGAAGCGTTCGGTCGCATCTCTCAGATGGCCGCCGGCGTCATCCACACCAAGATCCGTCCTGTCGCATGTCCCATGCTTGTACGCGCCACTTGAAGAGTTGCATGATGTGTTGAGAATGAGCGCTGATGAACATGGCACATATGAACAGGGACCGCTGCAGGTGAAGATCAAGGACGGATCGAACGCGTGGTGGATGGGTCTGTTGGCGACCAACGTCGGCGGCACTGGCGCGGTGAGCAACATCGAGGTCTACAGCGGCGGATCATGGATCAGGGCGCAGCGCCAGACCTACAATTACTGGCTCGTGACATCGAGCTCAGGCATGGGATTCCCTTTGGCCGTGCGCGTGTCGCAGGGAAATAGCACCGTGATGGGAAGCCTCACTTCCATGTCGCCGGGCGCCTCCTTCCCGCTATCCTCCAACTTTGCACCTCTGCTGTGCACTCATTGAGTTGGCCTCTGTAAACGATACTTGTAGATGAGTTGTAAAGGAACTAAATAGAGAACTTGATAGAATCCTTGGTCCAACAGGTCCATTCGCCATGTCTAGTGGGCACCCTTGCGAAGCAGCTCTAACTGGCTAAGCTCGTCATCAGCATCATTAACAAATAGTTCTACCTTGTCATGACTTTGTTGCTCTAAATCCTCTGTATCCGCAGGCCAGGGCACATCAAACCGTAGAGACAGATGCACCTGCACAGTCCATTCTTTAGATGAGCTTCAGATAGTGGTGATGAAGAGCAGCTTAGGGCGAACCCGGTGGTTAACTGAGATGGCCGGTAATAGCGTGACCTGAGGAAGATTATATACGGTCTTACTGCGAAGTTCCTTCCCATCAAGGAAGAAACGGAGCTTATGGGAAGAGTGGTCAATGAGAATACCCACCTTGCCCTCTCGTACAGACGCAAACGACGCAGCCCATGATCCTGAATTCTCGTGTGTCGCCAGGTCTTCTTCGAAGTGATAGAAGGATTCTGTTACCACGCCTATCATGAGGGCTGAATAGGTCGTGTTGAGGAGCACATGGATCTCGAAGTAATGGCGCGTCATGCACGTTGGAAGGCCTGCACAATTCACATCAGGCATATCATCATCACACTTGCCTTGGCAAACAGGGTCACCAACCAATAGTCGTGGTTGCAACCTGTAGAGTGCGGCTCCACGGATCTTCTAGCAACTTATTGAACAACTGTGTGAAGATGAGAGGATTATCACTCAGGATTACACTTGCACACACGTTCTCTTAAACAAGACACATACCAGATCATTATTCATGCACTGTTTATCAACAACCAAGCCAGTAGCAAATGTTGTATTCCATTCAATTCTGTTGTCTGTCTGGCTTGGATGAGTCCAAGTCACAGCGACGGACCAAAGCATGTATGTACAAAAGTGAAGCAGTTTCCAGTCCTCTATGTGTGATCTATCAACAACAGACAGTTCCGTCCCACGGTACTTCTTCTGTACATGGCGCAGCAGAGTGTGAGCCTTAGTTGTCTTGAGGAGACAGGAAACACGCACCTTGAAAACCTTGTACCACACATAGTTGGCATTAACCAGGTTGTAGAAGTACTTGTCAACAAACTGAAACCTCAGCAGCGTTGCAACATCTGTTACGTAAGAGAAGACTTGGAACCACACCTAAGTTTGTGGTGAGCGATAGTTGACTTAACTCCCTCACCTACCACCGTACATACCTCAATGGGAAGCTCAGCAGGATGAATATCTTCTGGAAGATCAAAGCGAAAGGGCTTTTCTTTCAGACCAAGCCATTTCTTGTGCCTAACTTGAATCATTAGCCATCACGACAAGAGCCTCAACCACGATTGTGATGTACCCTGGCTGCTGAGTTGGTTTGGTGCTGTGGTTTGACCAACTTGTGTCCCGCTTCCTGCTCATCCTCCTGCTACGCTCCTGTGCAAAACGTTAGATATGAATGTTGATGATGCAGCATCTTATTTGGTCCAAACCTCTTGCAAGACCTGCTGTGCCAATCGCTCACGCTCCTGCAGCGTCAGATCCTCCAAGAACCGCACTGGCTGCAAGGGAGGTTCCGGAGGGACCTCACCACTACCCAGCACCATGAATACCTGGCCCTGGATCAAGAAGTCCCACGCTGTTAGACTCTCTAACAGGGCCACTAGGAGAGGAATCAAGCAGCCGCTGCGGTGGTGCAGTACATCAGCAATGTTCATGCTCCCCAGGTTGGTGTTTTCACGCAGCACTTCACCACCTACTCGAGTAACTGTTAACACGCCATTGTTAATATCTCTTTGAAATAGACAAATAAGAGTAAAAATTAAAAAATATTGTATTAATTAAATAATAAGTTTCGCATCATCACAGGGACGCGTGCCTGTCTGACGATGAGGTGGCACTTTGGTGAGGGCATAGAGCTGACATTTGAAGTCGGCCACGCTGACTCGGGTGTCGAGCTGCACGTTCGTCCAGGTGGCCTTTTGGTACTTGACCACAACTATGTGGCCACCCCAACCGACAGACAGTGAACGTCTGTCATGAATCTTGCCTAGTTACCCCTTCAGATGGTGGGAATGCACGTACCTTTTCTCATCTTTCGCTTCTTGCCGTCTGTCGGCAGCAAACTTCGAAATACATCACAAAGTTCAAATTTGTTGAAACAATTTCAGCAAACACGTGTCTCGAAGATGAGAATTCTCCCAAAAAGATCAGGGATATGTCTAGCGCAGTTTTACACCACCAATACGAATCAGGCAAACCGGTTGGTTGCAACGGAATTCATGAAATTTCGCTTTTGCTCCACGTGCATTTCTCCCTTGTGGACAAACACATGTTGAGAATTTGGCAATTTGTAGCGGCAAAAGACACGAATGTGATGGAGGACGAAGACGACACTTGGGTGGGTACCTCTTTGAGGGCTGCCGCGGCTCGTGAAACCAAAAGCACACCGAAGCCGTGTTCTCGCATCTCCTCCGCTTCTTCTTCTTCCTTTCTTCTCGCTCCCTCCTCTTTCGCTTTCCCTTCGCTTCGATCTTTTACTCCGTCGTCTTCGTTCTTTATGTTAATCTTCGCCATCTTGTGCGGCCTTCTCGTGGACCACGCCTCCGGTACTTCCTTCTCAACCTCCACATCTTCTTCTTCGTCACTTAGAGATGACTTCTTTTTTCTTTTCTGTTTTTGTACCTGCTCGACCCATGTAACCCCTTTGTTCATTTTTGCTTCCGGCAGGTCAAGCGGGCATCACGGTGTGTTCATCCGGCTGCTCTTATACACGGGTGACCGACGCCCTTCTCTACCTACAGTCAACCTCGACCAGCAGCAGAATCACCGTCAAGAGCGGCACCTACACCGGCGAGACGAGCGTCGATGTCACCATTGCGTGCGATATAAGGCATGCCTTTCCCATCCTTCGCTTCCATCCCCTCGCCACGAGCACCAGGCATGTCTTGGGCCCAACTTGTTTGCGTGTTACAGGGCAGCAAGTGGCGGATAATTGACGCTGATCACTCATGATTCCATTACTTGGCCAAAGATATCGATTTTGACCGACGTCTCTTGTGCTGATTGGGACACTACAGGCAACAGGCCGGGAGCGCGGTCATTGTTGGCGACCCGAGTGGGGGACCTGTCGTGTGGACGTTCCGTGGCGGCCTTCAGATTGGAGGCGGCCAGTTCGACTTTACGTTCTCGGGAGGT
>CDEZ01021394.1:0-30273 GCA_000826365.1 Acanthamoeba royreba | reverse complement strand
ACCGCAGATTACTGCGCAGACGCTCATTGGATCTTCCCCTTCGAGTGCATGTGTGCCTTTGACTCCGATCAACAGAAACGAACTTATCTTGACTCAGTATGAGCTCATGCGCAGTGCTTTTAAACCTAGGACGAACACTAACCTCATCCATCAACCAGATCCTGGTCGAGTTCAACAAACGCATCTACAAGATCTACGATGAATGGAAGTTGAGGAAGTCGGACACGTTCGCCTTGCAGATTCAGCCCTTCACCGCAAACTGTAAGTAGTCTCGCTGCGTGCGACTGTCTCTTTGCTTCTCTCAACTAAGGTGTACATTCGCTCTCTTTTGCTTCTTTTTCTCTCAACAGTGCTCATCCCCAACACGAGCTATCTGTCCACTTTGGACTGGTACATTCTAGCTCCGATCACTCCTCTTGCGCGTCGTTTGGCTGATGGCTCTCTTTGCAGCTTCCACCCGAATCTGTTGGCTCATCAGAAGTTTGCGACCTCTATCTGGAACAGGTGCACTCCAGTTCGGTTGAGTTTGCCTTGATACTAAATGCTCCTCCTCTTTCATTTCACACAGCTTACTCACGCCATGGGCCAGCAAGAAACGCTACTTCGATCCCAGCGAGACACCCATGTGCCCGGACGCCAACACCCTGCTTTACACCTACTGATGTGTTTACCTCCTCTTGTGTTTCGCCTCCGGCAGGAGTGCGGGTATACCCGGGCTGGCGGATCGGCCAATCGGATTTTTCGCAATCCTAAGCAACCAATTAACAAAAAGCAACTATATTTTGTTTTTCTTTCCCAATTTATTTTATTTCTTTCTACTCTTACCTCTATTACCATATTATTAACACTGAAGTATTTTCTTATACAATATAAATACATAAAAATAATATAATTTTTTCTCCATATGGAGGGGAACGTCAAGTGGCACAGCGGGACGGGCAAGTGGCGGGACCACTGGTTCGTGCTGCAGACCGCCGCGGCGCCGCCACAGCTGACCTACTACACAGCCGGCGGCCGGGGCAGTCGCGCCACCACCGCCCCACAGGGCAGCCTCCCTCTCGACCGCCTCGCCAAGGTCGTCCCCGTCACCGGAGCTGAAGTACCCGCTTGGAAAGAAGGTATTTCATTTATTTATTATGGATTTATTATCTTATTAGGTGCCAATAAATAAATTCAAAAATTAAATTAGATTTAAAGAAATATTATTTTGGTGATTTTATTATTATTATTATTTGGAACAAAACTTTAATTTTAAATAAGCTTTTATTTGGAGTTATTTTAATTCTCTTGTTAAATATTTAAAAATGAAAAGGATAATTATTTTAACTTGGATTCATCTGATATATGTATGGGTCAGAGTTTCAGGGTCGATGTGTGTTGCTGGAGACAGACTCGGCGAAGCACTACCTGGTGGCGGAGAACAGGCGGGAGATGGTGCGATGGCTGAAGGAGCTCACCAACATCAAGAACGCCCAGCGCCGCGGCGCTGTCCTTGCAGCGGTGCCGGCGGCGACGGCGATGACGGCTACGACGGCTGCGGCTGGCACGTCATCAGCGCCGGTGGCGGCCACGGTGGCCAGTGCTAGCACAACCACCGCCACGTCCAGCACGACATCACCGCCGCCTGCGGCCGTCGCCACACCTGAGCCGGCTGGCGACGACGGTCGTGCGAGACTCTCCGCGCGAGGAGGAACAGGTATGACGCGTACGTGATCATGGAGAGGATGAACCATTGTTGAAGATGAATGTGGATTCATCATTATCACAGCACGGAGTAAGAGGCAAGCGCTGGTGCTAGGCAAGGGATTCATCCCGCTTGCAAACGGCGGTGACGAGACGAACGGAGGCTCACCGACGGATAGTCAAGTGGAGGCGACATCAACGACAGATACCGCAGGCACATCCTCAACAGGTGCGGTTCATGAATGTGTTCTGTGCTCGGATTGACGGCAGCTTTACTGATAATCTGACCATCAATTCAGCTGAATCTGCCACGAACACAACCTCTGCCACAGGTCCGGAGGAGAAGGATACGGCGGCGATGAACGCGAAGCTGCGAGAGCTCGAGGAGCGACGGAAACGGGTTTCTATGCGAACTACACCTATACTCGCAGCGGGTACTCCCGCCACGACCAAAGATCAGGCTGCACCATCTGCTGTAAACGCTTCGCAGACGAATGTCACGTCACCTTCGAGTGGTGATGACGGGTCTGCGCTGAACTTGGACTCGGCCGCCCAGCGGCTGCGGGAAATGGAACTGCGTGCCGAGGAGCGGCGAAAGAGGGCAGAAGAGTTGGCCGCCAAACGCAGGACGGCAATGAACGCGCTGCAGAGCGTGGGCGGTGGACCGAATCACAACGCTCCGCCTTCACCCTCGAATGTATTGAGTAACAAAGCAGACGAGGGAATCAGCAGTGAACAACAGAGGAGTACGGAAGTAATGGAGCAGCCAGCATCGGACATGGAGGAGAGGAAGACAATGAAGAAGCAAGAAGATGTGGCCCAGGCCAGAGTGAAGAAGTTGCTCGTTGGCGAACTGGAGGCCCGTATAGCTAGCAGGGTGAAGGCCGCCATCGCAGAGAAGCGACAATCGATGCACCTGATGAAGGAGGAAGAGAAGGTCGATCAAGAAGCACGCGATGAGCCTCCACCGGCACGCGAGGTACCAGATAAGGAAGAGATGGTGAATGACGAAGACAGCACCGCGGTGCAGCCGTCGGCGGAGGCTCAGACGCACCAAACTCAGAAGGAGCAGCTGAAAGCGATGGTCAGTGAGTGGAAACAGAAGAAAGAAAAGGACTTTGAGCGACTGTCGCTCGAACTCGAGAAACGAAAAATAGATAAGGAAGCTGAACGTAAGAGCGTGGAGAAGGAGACAGTGCAGACGATTGAGGCAGACCAGCCAGAAGATAAGGAGAAGGTCGAAGAGGCGCGACCCAACACAGCGATCGAGGTGGAAGACAAGACAGGTGATGTACCAGCCAAGGCGGATAAGCAAGAGCAGAAGACGGAGGAGGAGACAGCTACGAGCTCGGGGTTAGGTTCAGAGATTCCGCCATACCGCCGAAGTGATCGCGACAGTCTACTATCGACAGCACTGAGCTCCAAGCAATCTGATACTGCGCCGCTCGTTCATTTGACGCGTACCAGACCAATGCCCGTCTCCAAAAGACAGCGACCATCCTTGCGACGTCGCACTCAGGTTCCTTCTGAAGAGGAAAAGAAGGATGATGAAGCACGGACGAAAGGAGAGCCCGAGGCACAAGCCGAGAATGTCGATACGCACGTTCAGCAGCCACTAACTGATAAACAAACGGATTCCAAGGCAAGCGAGTTGCGTCCAGAGCTCAGTTCGAGTGAGGAGAAACCAGCAATCGCTGAACTTACTGAAGAAGATCGAAGCTCAGCGACAGTGAGCGAAGTTGCCAAGCAAGCTGAGCCTGATGTGGTTGACGCAAGCGTAACTCCCAGCGAAGACAATGCCCAGCAAGTATACACGGCCACAGAGGAAAAGGTCGTAACAGATGACAAGCCTGTTATCAAGGCTGCGACGAACCTGAGCGATTCCGACGCTGAGCTTCAACAACGAGTGCTTGAGATCGAAACGAAGAAGCGACAGATGCTCGAACGGATGCGTCAGCGTCAGCAGAGCAAGAACAATGCGGCCTCACTGAACAAAAGCGAACTTAAGGTCGAGGAAGTAAAGCCGACCGATTCCCTTCAAGTGGAGGATACGAAAGAGGAAGAAAACGATACCAAGCGTCACAGCTGGCGCAAAAGCGACCCTACTGATTTGCTGTCGATACCAGAGGGAGATCAGGCTCAGCAGAGGGAGAGACGGGCCAGCTGGCTCGCCAAACAAGCTGAGGCTGTTGATCGTCAACCGAAGGACACCAGAGGGCAAGCACAGATGACCGAGCTCGACAAGGACAGCCAAAAGCTAGCCATGAGGAAGATGCTGGAAGAGCTGGCCAAGCAGAAAGCCGAACGCGCCGAGGAGAGGGATCGTCTCAAGAAGATTCTGGAAGAACGAAAGAAGAAACGAGCGGATGAGTATATGACCCTCCTCGGTGAGCAGAGCGTTCCGGCTCCGGAGCCGACAGTGAAGGAGGCCGACATTGACGAAGCGCAGGTGAAGAGAAACAAGGAGAATGAGGCCGAACTGAAGAAGATCAAGGAGGAGATGCGCAAGATTCGGAGCACGATCGTTCTGATAGACCAGGAGAGCGATACTCTCAATGAGCGTATTGCGCAGATGCGCGTGGAGGAGCTGCAGGAGCGTCGTGAGCGTGAGAGACGCGCAGCCGAGGAGCAAAGTCAGCTAGAGCACGAAATGCGAGGGAAGCTCAAGCGCGAGAAGGCGAGGGAGATCCTCAGCTTGCGCTATGTTCCTATCCGCACGCCACGCGAGGTGTACGAGCACGAGAAGCACATTCTTGAAAAGACTACGCAGAAGTAAGTCCATCTTGTGGTTACTGCCCCTGTGCTGGACTGATTCCCGTGCCATTCCTCCTGCAGCGCGGTTTTGATCAATCTGTCGGGCATTCTCGTAGCTCGAGGCCGAACGCACGGGAACTGGTTCGCTCACGAGCTTGGGCGTACTGATGTCGTGCCATCATCTAATCCTGTGGAAGAGGTGCGCAATACATTTAAGCTGACATCACCTTGGCTGAGAACCGTGCCCTCCACAGATTGACGAGGAGAAGATCGTGCGCCTCAAGGGCGGCATTGTAGTTCAGAAACGCGACGATCAAAGCGAATGGCAACTACTCGCGCTGCCCGAAAGTGCTATTTTCAGACTGCAGAGTGAGCCGGAGCAGGTGCCTACCGATGCTGCCGAAGCTCCTTCATCATACAAGGTTTGATGCTGCGCATCACTGCTCTCCTGGGTTCACAAATTCATACCCTTTGCGGATTGCAGGATACCTCGAGACCAGCACCACACGAGGATGTGTCATTAGAAGACGATCAAGATGGCAATCAAGCAGATGAGCAAGCGACGAAGAGAGTGTTCATCAACATTGCTGCAGATACCTCTGATCTTAGTGGTCTTGATTCAGAGAAGCGTACGCAGTTGACATAGTTATGCAAAGCGTATTGGAGGAATAACAGAGGGAGGGTGCAATCACACAGAAGCGCTTCTGGTTGAACTGCGGCAGGCGGTGAACAGTATTATTGAGCACTTCTCTTCTGCCACTTCTGACGCACAAATGGTGCCTTCAACCATAATCTCTATCAATGAACCGATGGCTAACACTCATTACTGTGCAGTCGGCACTTGGCAACGAGACTAACGATCGAAACATCACTCGCCTCGTGCGCGGCAAGCTATGTACTTTCTCCGTTTCCCTTTCGTTGTCGCGGATTGCAATCCTGATTCCTTCATCTATCTACATGTAGCAACGACTCTGGCAGAAATATTTAGCGTAGGTTTCAAGTCGTGGAAGTTCTTCGGTTCTTACACACTGTGGGATTACCTTGAGGCCTACGGCCAGCAAAATGGTACCACGTTGTTTCCGTTCACTTTCCACTGCCACTTCTGATCGTGTGCCATGCTCGCGCCTTTTATATTGAAGACTCGGTCAGCGAGCTTGCCGCGCTTGCGCTGCGCAACGCCGTCAAGACACTCAACAGCAATGTGCGGATGACCGAGAATGCTCACGTCAAGTTCCGTGCGCTGATTTGCCTTGGCCTGAAGTACGTTAACGTTTCTTCCCGCTGCATTATTAATGAATACTGATGGTTATTGTGTTTTATCATCACTGCGCAGCAACAAATATCTAGATGAGTGGGTCTCGCTTTTGGTTGGACACAAGTCGTTGATCGAGAAGTGGTTCAATGACACCGCCCTCATGCGCCATCCGGTGGCGAGTGAGGCCATCATAAGATCGCTCGGCCGTCTGAAGAACTTTCCCTTCGTCATGGACATCAATTACGAAGTACGCACGGTTCTACGTGGACGCACTGATGACTCAGATAGCGAGCGATCGGCAGCATCTTCTTCATCTCAGTCGCCTGCTTCATCCACACGAGCTGCTGGCTCAGAGGAGGAGGCTCGAATGCGACTTCGTGGATTTAGTGATGCCTCAGCGGCTCGCGCTGCGGCTGCAGTATCAGCTGCAGCACAGATTCTGAGTGTTGAACCGCCTGCTTCAACTCGGCGAAGCGCGTGGGCTGCGACACCCCGTATTACACTTCCGGAGCAAGAGGCAAGGCCACAGGTAGAGGGAGCAGATCCGAAACACACGAGCACCGTAACCACCAAGGGCGGAGTCAAGCTCTGGGGCGCGCTTTGGGGAGACGACAGTGCAGATTCTCGATCAAGCAGTGCCCGAGACTGGGGAGCTCTGTTCAGGAGCAGCGCCAATGCCACTGCCGAGGTCTCAGCCGCAGAGACCAAGCGGAAAGAGGAGAAGCGTCGAGGCAAGGAGCGCGTACGCGGCAGTAACGAGTTTGATGAAGATCAAGTGAAGGTCGAGCGCGTGGACCAACTTCAGATCGAAATCAAGGAAATCGGCGATGAGCGTCGATCCGCCGGCTCGGCGGGGACCTTCTTCTCCTCGTTTATCGATCTCGCCAAGTCGTTCGTCGAAGATGAGGATGATGGCGAGAGGACAAGCTCAACAAACTACGTCTCGGCAGAGGGCGACCAGAAACACGGTTCATCCTCCACTATCTTCTTGCCTTCCTCTCGGCGGCAACCGGACCAATCAACCGAGCCAGACAGGCGCGAGAGCGGGAGCAGCTGGTGGTGATCCACCATCTTCCCTTCCCTGCTGCAGAGTATCAATTTTGTTCCGATCGCTCGCGTATCTCTCTTGGTTACCAAGAGCTCGGCCTAACATGTAAAGCTTAAGTTATCGTCATTCATTGGCCAATGACCTCCTCATGGCACAGCAGAAGCGTTGGCCTGGCTGCAGACCCCCCAGTTCCTCTGCGAGCGTGGCTACACGGGTTTCCTTGACTCAGTTTGGATAATATGATCCAAAAAAGTTAATACGGTGATCACACGGAAAGGAATGCTGCAGTTGGTCATTTATCGAAATGTGTACACATACACTCGGAATCTCCAGTTTTTACACGAACCGTCACCCGTCGTCGAAACAACCACAAAACCAACTCTTCTTGTTTCCATTCATCTTCTTCATCACACGAACAGACAGACAACCTTCTTTTCCGCCTCCTCTTGCGATGCAGCGACTTCGCCTGTGGGCGTTGCTGCTGCTCTTTGTAGGACTGTGCCATGGAACAGACACAGATGTGGCCAGCGAGCGTGCTCGTGTGGAGACTCAACTTGAATGTACCTTTCCTTTTGCACCTTACTTTGCAGCTTCTTTCTTGACCTTGGGCCGGTCACAGATTACCTGCCAGCAATGGAGAACACGTTGGTGAAGATCAGACAGGCCTTCATGACTTGGGTCAATCGTTCGCTCGATTTGGCCAACTCACTCCAGGAGAAGCCAACCCAGGGCGAGGTGTGTAGCACCGAGGCCCCGTCGGAAGGGGGAGAGTACACCCTAGAGGTCTCGCTCTATGCCAACGTCGGTGGCAGCTATCAAACGCTCCTGGAGTGGGCCAAGCTCCTCCGCTCGGGTCAGCTAGGGGACTATGAAGCTAAGTTCGACGAACTACAATCCAGCCTTACCTTGCTTCGAGAAGCGTACGTGGCCTACAACAGCCTTCTCCTCGATCCGGGCCAGGAACAGGCGGCCATGGAGTACTGGGCCACCACAGGTGCCCCACTGGAGCTCCAGGCTGGAGAGAATTGGAGAAACTTCATCGATCAAAGCTCCGGATGGTCTCAGTCGATGTTGTGGCAGCCGCAGCTCTTCTTTTCCTGGGGCGTTGAGAGCCTTAGTGGAGCTTGGGGCGGGCTGGATGGTTATTATCGACAGCAGGGAGCATCATGCGATGGTTTCTGGTACAGAGATCCGGCGCGATCGGCTGAGGATTGCGCGTACCCGAACTGGGATCTGACGCCCTATCTCATCGACTGGGACATGCGCGGGTGGGAAGGTGCGGTGGAAGACTACCCGGGGTACGGACCGGGCCGCATCTTGAACTCTTCGGAACAGTGGGATCTGTATAAGTGCAGATTCACCACGGGGGAGAGCAGCCTCGTACCTAGCGGCTTCGCGGCGGCCAACCGTGGGCTCAACATGCTAAGACCTCTTACGGGTTCCGCAGCAGGCTTTCCCGTGCTTAGGGTGTACGACCCGTTATTCCCAGTCCCCCGAGAGGACAAGGAGCCGGAGAGCCCGAACTCCTATCAGATTGAGGTCAGGTATGAGGGCAATTGGGAAACCTTCTTCGAAATGAATCTTCTGCTTCCGCTCGTCATTATCGAGGTCAACTTTACGCGTCGGTATGACACCTACTACATCGACGCCTACACCAGCTACAAGTACACTTCGCCATGCCCTACATTGGTGGAAGGTAAGATCGTTCCCATCCCAAGAAGCGTGCATGTGCTAAACGATTTACCGTTTGGCCTAGGCGGACCCATGGTGGAAGAGTTCGTCGCCGTCGTGAGAAGCGAGGAGGATCTCAGCCAGAAGGATTGGCAGCTTGATATCGGCTATGATTACGGTGGGCCCCGCCGTATCTACGTCATGAGCGTCACACAGGACGAGAAGGATAGTACCGTCTTCGTCCTCAGAGGACTCGTTTCGTGGGATGCTCTCGTGTGCGCGCACGCAATGCAGATGTGGAGGCTGGCCGGCCTCTCGCTCCTGCCGCCCCCTGTCCCAACCGACGAAACCACCCCTACCACCCGAAACAAACGAAGTGAAGAAGGAACACTGAGCTTCACGAAGGACCTAATACTGAGCACAACAACTCTGGAGGCAAAGTACCTGTCAGTGCCGTTCGCAGGAATATCAGTCTCGGGTGCGTCCCTCTCGTCTATCTCTCTCTCTCTCTCTTCGAGTTGAGCCGCAGTCTAGGCTGACCGCCAGTGCCTTGGATATCTATTATCAGGGTCGATCCAAGACTCAAACAAGGGAAGCTCGAACGGAGACGACGGCTTCCTCGTCGGCATGGTCGTCCTGTCGGTGGCGGGCGGGTTGTTGGCCGTTCTCATCGTGGCCGGCATCGCCTACCTCGGCCTGCGCGGTCGCATGCGCCCGGTCGTCCTTGGTTCGCCTTCAGAAGAAGAGGACTGTAAAGAAGATGACAAGACGACAACACAGGAACCGTAGAAAGTGTACAGTCCCACCAAGTGTTATCTACGAAATCTACGCAACAGAATGACTCCTATTCCGGAATAACTTAACCTGAACAACGTTCACAGAGTGTCTGTGCATGAGGTGTTGCAGAAGTTCATGTTTCAATTTTAGAGTAGGTCGCGTGGGTACATTACAGAAGAGGGCACGGCATCGCGTGAGGACCGCTTAGGTGCTCGTCAAAACTGCCAGCATATCGTTGCGTGAGATAACGAAAGGCGGTAAGGTCGTACGGGACAGGCCGCTGTGATGACGCGAAGGGGAAGAAGGGGAAGGAGAAAGGTCTCCTCTGTGTGCAGCTAGGTCGATCGACGTGATCTTGACAAGAAGCGGCGGTGGTGCAGCTTTAGCGCCGAAGAAGGAAGCTATGTGCAAGCCTCGAGGTGGGGCGAAAGAAGACAGTGGGAACGGCTTTTCAGTTCAGGAACATGTTGGGGTCCGAATTGGCGAGCTCGTCTGGCATTCGTCGACGAACGCAGTGGCGCTGGAAGTGAAGACCACCTCCTACAGAACCCAGGACCGAGTCGTTCGAGAGCACCATAGGTGGTGGGAGTGTAGAAGCCAGACTGTAGAGCGTGTTCGAGAACTCTGGAGCCTTAGCCGGCTGCCCAGCAGCGACACTTGCTGGTCGCTGGTTCCACGCTGAGGGCGCGGACTGTGGTTGGAGTTGTGGCTGGTAGGGCGCAAAGCCCGCGAACTGGGCAGAAGAAGGGAACGGAGCCGGGGCAATTGGCGGGGGACCGGCCTTCAGCGGGAGCAACGCAGGCGAAGATGCGCTCTTTGTGATTGTTGTGTTGTTGGGTGTGTGAGCCGAAGCAACCGGGTGTTGTGGTGGGGCGTGAGCAGCTGCCGGGAGAGGCTGGGCCTGCTGGCTGTGGTGCTGGTTCGCAGTGTTCGAAGGTACTCCACCGCTGCGCTGTGCGATCGAGGCCGCTGCTGATGTGCCGGCGGCCTGTTGTTGTTGGTGCTGTTCTAGCTCTGCGAGGAAGAGTTGCAGGTTCTGTAGGGACGACTGAGTAAAGTTGACGAAGCTGTCGTTGCGTCCAAGGTTGAGGCTGAGCGCCGCCAGGTTCGACGTCGAACCCTGTCCCGCCTGCGAGAACGACGAAGAAGACGAAGCGGCCGACGACGAGGCCGCTGCCGCCGCCGCCGCAGCGCGAGCCATGCTCTCCTCCAGCAGGTGTTCAGGGATCGAGGGCAGGCTCTGCAGGGCCGCCAGCGACGACAGGTCACCAAGCGAGGCCAAGCTCTCCCCGAAGAACGGGAAGTCCTGCAGACTCGAAAACGACCCGAAGCTGCCATTGAAGATGCCGCTCGAGTTGAGGGCCAGCTCGCGACCACTCATGCTTGTCCTCTTTGTAGTTGCAGATGACGAAGCAGAGTCCATCGTCTCCGATCACCACACGTTTGCGCGTAGAGGGAAAGATTTGGATACCAAATCTCGAAGGCTGATAATTGATGTCAACAATCAAGATCGATTTGATTTGAAGCAGGCCGGTCCGATGTGATGCGGAGTATCGACGAGTCTCGTCTGATCTACAACCCACCCTTGTTCGATGATGACCGGTGCTCGATTAGAGAGTATCGAAAATGGAAGATGTCTCTCTCTACTCGATGTAGAAGGTGGTGGTCTCTACTCGACTCGCCTTGATGAAAAAGGAGATCTCGATAGGTTTCCGAATCGAATGGGTCGTGTAGCTCACGTACGTCAAAAGAGAGAGGAAGACGGGGAAATCTGATCTGATTGACAGGAAGACGAGTATGGAGGACTCCTTTGGGGGAAACAACACCTGAAGAAGATGGAAGACCAGGCGAAGGCGGGTAGGGAGGGTCGTTACGGCCACGAGCGGGACAAAAGAAGAGAAAACGAAGACCAACACCGACACGGGCTCGAAGAACGAGCCACGACGGAACGAGGAATTAGAGTACCTCCGGAAAATTCGGCAGCAAGTGTCCGGATGGAGAATTATGTCGACCTGTCGCGGGAAACTGTCAAAGAATTCTGCATCGTTTCTCACGTGCTCATCTCGGTGTCCTTTCTCACAGGTCACGTGAGGATTCGGTAGCGTCGAAGGTGAATTTTCCCGTCAAAAGGAATCCTGGTTGGTCATGACTTAAATTCCAAAATCACATTAGGAGAAGAAGATGGACTCGGTGAACCAGGAACGCCACCTCCTGCTATCTTGTCATCAGGGACTGGGGTCTAGGATGCAGGCCTTCCTCTTGCGTCGCCCTATCGAGGGAGGTTTGGCCGTTGCTCGCCTTGTTGGTGGCTGTGTCTTCCTCGCTGCCCTGCTTCCCTGCTGAAGGAGGAGGAACCCTCTCTTCGCTCTTGCTAGTCTTGGTTCTTAGTCTGGTGCGAGAATCTAAGGTTGCCATGACGACGACGTGGGCAACAATTGGTTGGTTAGACTTAAGGCGTTTACCCACATGCAATTGCACAGACAACTTTGTGAGATTTCTCTACGTACCTGAGGCAGTGCTGGTGGCTAGCAGCCATACAGGCCTGTAAGGCCACACACCCGTACGCAGAACAGTTGAGCGTGCAAAGGTACGCTGCATCTTGAAGTTGTTGATAGATTGTGTTTGTGGTGGGTGCAAGCTGCTCCTCCTTCTGTGGGCTTGCTCCTGCCTACGGTCATCCCGCAAAACAATCATCTCGCATTCGTCTGAATTGAACCCGTTTTCTGAAGTTAAAGTCATCAGCAAGTCGTCTCGTTCATTATCACAACTTCCCACAGCAAAGAAGCGGATGTGAGCGCAGGGCTTTCGTGGAGGTGGACCATCCAGCGGGACCAACAGTCTGTTCAACAGACTCCCGGCGAGCGGCGCTTTCGGTGCGTTTCGGAAACTTTGGACAACATTTGGAAGCTCTGAAATCGCATCGAAAATTCGCCGAGCCACTTAATCAACTCCGTCTTCTTGAAATTTCAGGGCACGCACAAGCCACGCTACTACTGTGTTTGATATAAAAATATTAAAAGGAACATAACATAAAACAAAACATAAAACCTACTCGAGTGCTAGTGAGTGTTCTTGGCAAACAATGCGCAGGGCACTGCTCCCTACTACTTCTTCACCCTCTGCAGTGTTGCCACTGCACCGCTGGTCTTGTCGGCACGGTCTACTAACTGGTAATATGAACTTTCCCTTTTAAAGTTATCTAAATACATAAATACGAAATTATAAAATAAAAGTTGAGATATGAACCTTAATTATAGTTACATGTATTTATTTGCTGCAGTCACGTCTGTACGCACGCTCTCGCTCTTCAGTGGCGGAGCGCAGCCAAACCCAAAGCGCAAGAAGCTGGTGGTGTTGGGCAACGGGTGGGCCGGGTACAGATTCATCCTCGATGTCGACATCAATCAGTATGACCTCAGTGTCATCAGCCCCAGGTACCGTGCACTGTGAGCAGCTGCTTTGTGGTAAAGTATCCGAACGTGGGCACAATTTGACGAGCTGCATTCTTGTGCTCGTGATGTGCAGGAACTACTTCTTGTTCACTCCCTTGCTCACTTCCACCACAGGTACTTCATCCCTGGCGTGATGAATGTAGAATGAATTCGATCCACTTATGTGTGATGATCACATTACGCAGTGGGTACGCTTGAATTCAGAGGTGTGACAGAGCCCGTGCGCCTTGCGCGTCCCAACCTAAACTATATCCAAGCCGCCGCCACTTCGTACGTTGGAGATGAAGTTGCTGCGCTGTCGCTCAAGCAACATTCCTTATCTTGCATTCACAGGATTGATACGGTAAATAAGGTGCTTAGCTTTGAAAGCGTCTATGAAGAGAAGGAAACGGATGAACAAAAGGGTGTCCATCCAGCAGGTTCCATTCGTTATGATGAACTAGGTTCTAGACACTTCCTCCTTCTTCTGTAGGCGAGACCGATCTAATTGTCACGTTGTGATGTGGTCCAGTGATCGCTGTGGGTGCGGCCCCCAACACTTTCAGGTAAACTCATTCCCTCTCAGAGAAAGGATGAGAGGTGAAGGATGAGAAGGCGTTACTTACACTCCATCACTCAATAGAGTGCCAGGTGTGGAGAAGTACTGTTTCTTCCTTAAGACCGTGGCGGACGCACGGAGCATCCGGCAACGCATCATTGAGTGCTTCGAGAGGGCCAGCAGCCCCACCACTTCAGACGTGGAGAAGAATCGACTACTTCATTTTGTGGTCGTTGGTGGTGGTCCCACCTCAGTCGAGTTCAGCGCGGAACTTCATGGTGCTGCAAAGTGATTCCATCTTGACTTCCCCGATATGCTCTGATATTGAGCTCCACGATTGCAGACTTTCTACGTAAGGACGTGCATAAGATCTATCCACAGCTGGAGAACCGTGTTCAGATAACGCTCGTCGAGGCTGGCAAGACGCTGCTAAGCACCTTCGACAAGAGTCTCAGTGAGTACACGATGCGCCTTTTCAAGAAACGCAACATTGATGTACGCACGGGCGTCTCGGGTACGTGACCACTCTGGGAGCAGCTTGAGGGACCTTTCCGTTGGAGCCTCTGACCTTTCTTATGCCGCAGTGAAGGAAGTACGGCGTCACGAAATGATTCTCTCGGATGGATCCAGCGTACCGTTCGGCCTAGGCGTTTGGTCCACTGGCGTCGCGCCTGTTCCGTTCATTAAGAATCTTGATATCCCCAAAGATAGGCACGAAGCCCTGCAGCAACTTGCGTTGTCAAGCCTGAGTGACCTGACCACCTTTCTCTTCACAGGTCGGGACGTTTACTAGTCGATGAGTACCTCCGAGTTAAAGCTCCAGGAGTGGAGGGAGTGTACGCTGTAGGAGACTGTGCAGCATTTGAAACGGATCCATTGCCCGCCACAGCCCAGGGAGCAGAACAGGAGGGCAAGTACCTCGCACGGTACTTTCACGCTATCCTCATTTTGATGTGATGGTTACAATGATCTAATATTCCACATGTTGAAAGGGCTCTCAACGACAAAGCCCATGGCCGAAAAGTGAAGCCATTCGCCTACCATCATCGTGGAATGCTCGCTTACATTGGTACTTGAGCTATGATCACGTTTGAGAAACTCACATTCTGACTCTCTCATTCTCACGTAGGCGGGTATCGCGCTCTCATCGATTCTCCACTCATCAAGAATTCAGGATTCCTTACCTGGATTATGTGGAATGCTGCCTACATCACCAAGCTGCTGTCAGTCAAGAACATGATCATGAACCCCATGTACTGGTTCAAGGCTCAGGTGTTTGGTCGCGACATCTCCCGATTCTAAGGTCCCAGCGGGTGGAATCAAGCGCAATACAATTCAATCTACCTGCATACTGCTGACCGCGCACGAAACCTCAGAGGGCATTTGCATTAACTCGATACTTCGAACCAAGCTTACATCGGCTTGACCAAGATGAAGCGGACGGAATGAGGAGGCACCGCCTTGGCAGTGAAGTACAAATAGTACGGGCCCAGATCCTGATGTTGCCACAGGTCGCGGACGTGCATGTTGTCGCTCTTTTTCTGAGCACACCAAAGAATGGTGAGCTCTTGTTCATCTCTGATACACATTAGAGTGCACGATGAAAGTACCGATAAGGCAGGGAGCTGTTTCCAAGCCACCTGGATGTCGATCCACTCAATGAAGGTGGGGTTGTACAGGATGATCGCTGTAGCACCGTTGGAGAGCGGCTTCGCCCACACCTGGCCGCCGTTGCTGTAGTTGGCAATTCGATCACCGGGAATGCCGAGCTAAAGGAGTCATAGGAAAGAAAGGCTGAGTTCCACTTCAGGTTGAGTGAGGCCAGAAGGTGACTACCTTGTCTTGATTAACGGCAATGGCCTCCTTGTTGAGAATGTGCTGCTTGTTTGAGAGTACGCGGACATCGGTGGCCACAATCAGCGGTGCGGCCCACAGACACCAGAAGCTGAACTCTGTGATCTGCTCATTCTCCGTTATCCACCAGTAGCCTGGCATCAGGAAGTCGGGGTCATTCCATCCGCCCGGACCAGCGTACTTGGACAGACCAGCCATGTGTTCAATGATGTTGGCCGTTCCTGTGTGAACTCAAGCATGAGCCCTTCAAGCTTGAGCTGTGTGCATGAGAAGGAGAGCGCCACCTTGTCCCTGACCAGGATCTTGGTTAAACGGAGGGGTCCACCACAGTGGCAAGTGGTCCGGTCCCACGCGCCAGCTGTTTCCAGTCTTCATTCCCCTGTAGGAGACATGTTCAGTATTAATGAGGAAATGAACACCATCAAGTAGATCATCACCATCATAATACATACCAGGTCCACGGCTCATAGAGACCCCACTCACAGATGCTGAAGAACATGGCATGGCCAGTCTTGTTGAGTGCCAAGCTCATATTGGAATACAGCTGGGCATTACGAAGGTTAGGGAGTCGTTGAATAGAGGAAGCGCGACGAGAGCTCTCACCTGTTCAGCGGTGTAGCCTCCTGGATGTTTACACCAATCCATCTTCACATAATCCAGACCTGAAACGGAGGAAGGATCAGTGTCCAGAGTTGACTTAAGAGAATGAACGTTTGGGACGTTACCCCACGACGCAAAGACACGGGCGTCCTGCTCATAGAACGGCCAGCTGATCACAGTTCGAACGCATCAGAACACCTTCTTTCGATAAATAACCGAGCATCAATGCTATGGACTTACCTGCCTGGCCGTCCTCCACGACAGGTCTTGGGTCCCACATCAGTGTACACGCCGAACAAGAGTCCGCGAGAGTGAATGTAGTCCGTCAAGTTCTGATTCAAAAGAAAACAGTCAGGTCTCGCTCTTCACTGTGTCCGTAAGACATCAAGAACAAGGTATACCTTCATTCCAGAGGGGAAGCGAGTAGGGTCAGGATAGATGTTATTGTTGGCATCGCGACCACCTCCCCCTGCATGAGCGACATCGCGCAGTATTGAAGCTCTCAAGTCAGTCACACTGTTCAGCCGACCCCACACAACTTACACTCTCCGGTCTACGTACAGCAGTCATCAAGAAGAATGTAGTTGTAGCCCAGTTCCTGTGACGAGAAAACGTAGGAGAGGTCCGGTCAGTCGTAAGAAGCTGTCCAACATGTCATAGAAACCTCTTCTCCGTTTTTCGTTCTTTTCATTCCGGTCATACAATAAAGAACGAAAACGACGGAGTGACCGGAACGGGTGGGAAGGAAGGGAGTGAAGTAGTACCCGCAGTCCGTTTGAGGCCATAGCGTCGGCCACGGAGCGGACCTCCTGCTCATTGCAGAAGTCGTCGTAGCAGGGAATGATGTCGTTTTCGGTACACCACGTCGACCAACCTGATAGGGACGTAAAAAAGTAAAGAAGCAGACGAATATGTATATGAGAAGAAAATGAGCATATTTCAGAAAGTCTATGTGGCGGAAGAACCAACCCATGGGAGGAAGACGAGCAAGGCCATTGTCCAGAGCAGTAGTGGGTTGGCACACCAAACAACAAAAGGCCACAAGGGCCAATACAGTGAGGTACCTCATGCTGGCTCTGCACACAAGAAAACAACAGAAGAAAAGAAACCCCAGATCAGTGTGCTCATTGGTTCCACCAAATTAATCTGCAATGACGGAATTTTGTTCGCAAATCAACAGCCCGCACCAGCACATTTCGGAAAGTGTTTCGAACACTCGAAATTTCTGTTCGGAATTTCCAAGAAAGGCAGAGCATGCTTCATTTTTTGCAGACATAAGTTAATCTTTCTCATCTTCCGCAATCATCGATTCGACATCAGATTCCTTGCGGGACACGCTTCTACAGATCCATACAGTTCCCTCCTCTGAGCTCGATCAGTGGTCTGCTGCAATATTTAGAGGGAATAGAGGGAGAACTTAATCTCTGCTTCTTGGCTCGTTCATGTCTCATTCCGATGAGAAGTCATTCTCCGTCGCCCGTACTCTGTTCACCGGGACAGTATGCACATCATCATCCTCCTCTTCCAGCTTATTTTTCTGACTTGACCTTTTTTCTGTTTCATCTTTAAGGTGTCGGGTATCGTGTGCAAGTTCGTGGAACAGCCGTTCGACACCATCAAGGCATGTGTCCTCCTTCATCACCATCATCATCATCAGGAGGAGTTAGCGTAGTTGTGGTGATGGAGCTCCTTGATCATGTTGACGCAGCATGATGTTGTACTGTGTGTGATGTCAGTGGACTCACGCACGTGATGATCGTGATCACGCACATGTCGCATTCAAAACTCACATTTGATTGGATGCAGGTGCGCGTGCAAGCGGGCACGAAGGTGATGTCGCCGAGCGGCGTGCTGGTGCCCGAGTTCACCGGGCCGTGGGACTGCTTCCTGAAGACCCTACGACGCGAGGGCGTCATGGCACTCTACAAGGTGTGGCGAACAAGGCCCAATCTGTGGTGATGAAGATGAGGACGACGCACTCATGCTTCTATACCTAGGGTCTACCTAGTCCGTTGGTGGGCTCTGCACTGGAGGTAGCCTCCATGTTTGTGGTCTACAACGCGGCCAAGGAAGCCCTGATGGACCCCAACAGCAAGTACCTGAGCTTGCCTCGGGTGTGCTTGGCCGGTAGCATTGCTGGTGTGGCGACAGCCACGTTTCTTACGCCCGTGGAGCTGATCAAGTGTCGATTACAAGTGCAAACTGGATCCCCAAGTGCCGCTGTGCCAGCAGCTGCAGCATCTTCCCAGAATGCTACCCTAACCTACCGAGGGACGATGCACTGCATCATGCATACCATCAAAACAGAGGGCCCTTTCGGCCTCTGGCGCGGCTGGTGGAGGTATGTACCTCTTCTAGAGATGGAGAGAAATGTTGGCTGATCGATGAGTAACACCACAGCACGTTCTTCCGGGAGTTGATCGGGACTGCATTCTGGTTCGGTACTTACGAGACGGTATGCCGCACTTTGGCTCCAGGAGCTGGTGATGCCTCTGATGTACGCAGCACTTTGTTTCGCGCTGAGGAGTTGAGCGTGTCTCATCCTGTTTCCCTTCGTTACAAGGCTCCTCCGTTGATTCAGCTCCTTGCTGGCGGGTGTGCTGGCTGTCTCTACTGGGGAATACCCTATGTACGCGCATCACATCCGCATCATATTCTTGATTCATGCTGAGGTAGACTCACAACAACCGCAGCCCATGGACACCGTGAAGAGTCGAATACAGATCAAGCAAGCAGCGCACCGTACTTCCATATTTAAGATGTTCCTTGAAGTGCTCAAGGAAGAGGGTGTGTTAGGGCTGTACCGAGGTGCGTACATAACTTGCTCGAGGCTGGAGTCATTTAACGTACTAAGTGGAATGAACCCGGCAGGAATCGGACCGACGATGATGAGGGCGATTCCCGGTTCGGCAGTGGCACTGTTCACGTACGAGAGGACGTCACGATTTTTGGATTGGCTTAAGGTCGAGAAGCCTCACCTGGTCCCCTCCTCATTCTGAGGACGTGGCTTGGCCATTTGTTGAGAACCTACATAGATAGGGAGAGAAATACTACATGGCTATATTGCACGTTTCACTTTTAGTGCTTGATGATGATAGTTCCCACATTGTTGTGCGTCTCGAGAGTGCGGTGGGCTTCTCTGATCTTTTCGAGAGTGAAGACCTTGGACACCTTGGGCACGATCTCCTCTTTGGATACCTTCTCCATCAGATCGCCCAGAATGTCTGTCATCAAGAAGCAGGTCTACAGTAAGCAATGAACCCATTCATAAAACACATCGGATCCGTACGCAGAAGCCGCCCCTGCTGCGAACCAGCTAGGAGCCAAGCCTGCTCGAAGACGAAGCTGAGACTGGCGCCCTTCAAGAGCATCAATCGAGAGTCTGGTGGATCCAGCTACGCTCGAACAAGCACTACATTAACATGATGACTGGTGAAATCATCAAGACGTTCTGAATGTACCTGCAGTTGAGCAGAGGAGGTGGCCCATCGTCCCAGTGGTGCAAGACAACGAATCAGTTCTTGACGTGTGGGGTAGGCAGTGCGTCCCCGCGCTTCGGAGGACACCATTTCAGATATGATAGGTGACATCTCCCTCTCCCTTTGCTCTTTGCCTGTCACAGCTGTATGAGTCTTTCTCTCGGCACCAAGAACATTCGTTCCACATTACCTGATGTCAAAGATGGAGGGCCAGTGAAGGAAATCGTTTCTAGAATGAAGTCGACGCCCTGTCCTCCTGTCTCTTCTAGCACGGCATCTAACAGGTTTTCCGTTGTAAGGTCCACTACTCGATCGAGGCTGATGAAGAATGTAAGGATCATTGTATCGAAAGTGAACCGAGTGTCGTGATGCGTGCATACGTGACTTTCAGGTCATTCAAGTAGTTCAACTCTTCGACGGATGATGCTGTGGCTATCACCTTGGCTCCCCATGAAGTTGCTAGCTGCACCGCAATGTGTCCGCTTGAGGATCCACCTTTGGAAGAGATATTAAGAACTAGCCCATCGGAAAGGAAAGACTCGACATAAAGATTACCATTTAGAACAAGCACCGTCTCGCCAGGCGAGAGCTTGAAGTGATAATGCATAGCTGTGTAGGACCAGATTCCGCCAAGAAGGCACGCCACGGCTTCTTCATGGTTGATCTCGAGCGGCTTGAGTGCTAATCAAATCGGACGACGACAAGTTAGCATTCTCCAGTTGGTCATGAGCCAACAACAACAACAACATGCCCAGGCATCGGAGATCCTGATGGTCTGTACCTGTGTAGTAATGACTCACTGCCACGTACTGTGCGTAGCCACCACCCAAGTCCATTGGAAGCACCGCTGCACACAACGATGAATGAATCAGTACTAGAGTGCCAGCAGAGAGAGCGGGATACATTCAATGCAGATGAGGAAGAAGAAGAAGAAGAGAAGTTGGCTACCGATGACTTCATCGCCGACCTTGAAGCGACTCACTTCCATGCCCACCTTCTCGATGACACCCGAGACGGCGTAGCCGAGCGTGGCCGGTGGGTGCACGATCTGAGTGAAGTCACCGCGACGTACTGCGGCGTCGATCGGACTGACCGCACTGGCCTTCACCCGCACCAACACTTCATCGTCTGCCGGCTGTGGTCGCGCACCCTGTCCATTTTATATTGTTTTAATTTAGTATTTGTTTTTCTTGCTATGATTAATAAATATGAAATCGTAAATTATATTCACGCTTGGGGAAACACAAATTAAAAAATAAAATAAAAATAAATAAATACATTTCAAAGCAAAAAATGAGATGCGTACGTTCTTCACAAAAGTGAAGCTTTCGTCACTGCCGAACTCGGCCAAGATGACGCAGCGCATCGTTGTCTTCGTGTTGGTGAGCTGTGCCATCTTTCTGATTCAAAAAAAAATGAACGAAATGTTTGGCGCTATTTCAAAATGTGAAAATGTGAAAAATTTTCCATTCGAAACATATTTAAAAATTTGCGCAAGCTTTGAGTTTCACGGAACGGGACGTTCCAGCTGCAGGAAGGAGCTCCAGTACAGGAACGACTCTTCCATGAAGGTCTGATTCAGGTTCATCATGGCCATCCTCTACACTTATATATTGAAGTTGTCCAGCGGCCACTATTCATCATCACCAAACTCAACAAGCAGCAACACAGAAGCAGCAACTTACCAACAACTACTACTACTTCCCAACAAGAAGAATGTCTATCCTCAGCATCAGCAGCGCTGTCAAGTTCACCGATCGTGTGCGCCCCGCCGCGACAGCAGTATCGCGTCGTCTCATAGACGGAGAGAAGGACGTGGAAGAAGGCCAGGATCTTCCTATCCGCTTCTGCGTGCTGAAGCCCGTGAAGGGGACTGAGGCCACCATCGACATTGAGACGATGGAGTCCGAGGACAAGCCGGAGGCCGTTTCGTCGTGGGAGAATCTCATGGAGCGTCTCCCAAGGAATGAGTGCAAAATGGCCCTCGTCCAAGTCCCGTGGAGGGCTCACTCCGACGGCGTCCTGCGCGAGCGTCTTGTCTTCATCCAGTGGACACCTGACTACACGACAGTCAAGCAGAGGATGATGGCCAGCATGTTCTCGAAAGGAGTTAAGCAGATCATCGAGCAGTGGGTCGGCCCAACAGTGCGTCTCGAAGCAAACCGTGTCGATGAACTCGACATGGAGGCCGTGCAGGAGAGGATCCGCTCGAGAGCTACTGTAAAGTAAGCACCATGTCAGCTGCCTCCCTTTACCCGCTTGTATATAGATGAAATCCCTCAGAACTGGTTATGATCCAATCCAATCCATGCGTATGCGTTCAGTCGATGATCGAGGTCACAGGAGTCTATTGTAGAATATCTTATGGAAGGTGAACGTAGGAGATGCCGAGAGACAGTAGCACTATCAGAGTGAGAGGAGTACGCAGCCTTAGATACCAACTTGGCACTAGGTTGCGCGATGCTGCAACCATGTCGCTACCGTACACTGACGCAAAGCCTGCCATAAGTCCCAGCAACTGGACTGATGGCAACGAGGGAAAGAATCCCAGCACACCGAATCCAAGAAGGCTTGGAATCACACTGTGACGAAAAGCCGAACACAGAACGTTAGCGTAGCCCTAGCACCAAGGGTCATCAACATACCTTAATCCATATCTCAGTTCCTCTCCGCTGCTGGGCATCACATCCTGCTTCGTAGGCTGCTTATTCTCGAGATCGGGCGAAACGAAGGACCTTCGCTGGTAGCCTGCCATAGCAAGACCCCAGTGAACAGCACCCATGAAGCTTAGGATGCTCACACCATACACCGCTTCAATATGAATCAACTGCTCAGGCGTGAAAGAGATCCCGAGCGGAGCCACATCGACTCCACCCAAGGCAAGCCCCGCTGTGCATGACACGAAGGGAATCAGCCCTGCAGCACCCAAGTACAACGGCATCTTGGGGACTTCGCGGCTCTGCACGCTCATGTTCGGTTAGCAGCAATCAAACGCAATTTGCCTCCATGTTCCATCATCACTTCCATCGCCAGTGCCAATGGAGAAGTGCAGCACACCTCATCTTCACGAACAGGAACGGTAGTGGTCGGTTCTGTGGTGTAGCGTCTTCGTGTTGTCGACAGTATGAGCGACTGTGGCGTGTACACACCAAACCCACAAGGCACACCGAAGAGGAAGGTGAGAAGGGAATGAGCAGGAGGCAGGCATGGGTGGCAGAGGAAAGAGATGCGTACAGCCCGAGCAGCCCTGTGGGCAAGGACGGGGCGGGACAGGAGGAGCATGCCTGCGCGTGGCATCGCACGGCAGTTCGAGGCAGAAGAGGAGACAGCCAAGTGGGTGGCACGTCGCATGTCAAGAAGATCAGAATGAGAAGATCAGCTACACTTGCACGATTAGATGAGTTTTGAATTTGTTTCTTGTTTTCGCGTCCGCAAAAAAGGCACTCTCATTCCAAAGATTCCTATCTTTACTCTCTACATTTAAGGAATGTTTGACTTTCCTAGTAAGGTTCTACGAAGCAGCAAAATTTTCCAGTTCGTTATCCGGCTAATTACCGTTTTTGAGCTACGCAGGAGGTTGATTTGGCGGGAAGGACACTTGCGCTCCAAAAGCGCGCCAACTCTACACGCACAGCACACCTCGTGGTAGGTGGTGACTCTATAGGTGAAAGCTAGGACGACCCGACTGGGCTAGGCACTCCTTTTCCTGCAGGACATTAATCTTTTTCAAATCTTTGAAGTTTGATTCGCGTGCCTGTGCCTTGGTTGTCGCCGCACAAATCGATTTGTGCCTTCCCTTTAAATCAACTCATCCGTGTAGCGAGACATCATCATCGCAAAGATGGAAGGACGTGACGAGAACACGCCACAGATACACATCGAAGCTGCCGCTACTCCTACCGAGCAGAGAAAGCGACGATGTTACGATCTCGTGGCCCGCCTCACCGAAATCGACGTCGAAGCGCGGGAGCACGAGGAGCGTCTACGCTCGGCCAAGAAGCGCAAGCTGGAGCTCGATCAGGATCTGGCACGCGAGAGGCAGGCCTTCCTTGAACAGGCCACCGCTTCATCCACCACTACATCCTCGATGGGTACGACATCGACCCTCAACTCCGCTTCCGCCTTTGTGTGTACTGCGAGCAACCCTCCGACCGAACCCGCCACGTACACAGTAGTGGAGGGATACGACCCGTCAGGCACCAAGGGCGCAGCTGCTGCTGCTTCCCTGCGCCTCTTGCAGGCCGAGCTGGCGCAACGGGCCGAGCGCGAGTGGGAAGAGTGGGTACTCGATGCCAAGACCAGCCACCTGAGCAAGATCGCACCTCCTCGAAGTCGTTCGCCGCAGGCCGTCCCGGCCGCTGCTGCTTCTGGTACGGACGCGTCAGCCGCGAGCGCAGAGCCCACGCCTGCCGCCGAACCCCCGCGGCTGCGTTCCCGCGTACGAACAAAGCGGAGCTTATCTCTCACCGGACCAGGCCCCTCGACCCCCGTGCGTAAGCGTCTAGAGTGGGAGAGCGCCACAGGCAGCCGCACGCCGGCGCTTCGCTCTTTGACATCCCTTGATTCCCCAGTCTCGGCTGGTCAGCCATCGGCCACGGAAGAGGTGTGCAGGCCACCACTCCCAGTGCTACCGACGCCCGTACGCGCCCGCGTGTCCCCGCCACCGGGGGCCGGGCCAGCATCATCCTCATCTACGGGCTCTGTCTCCCTCATCGACGAGCTGCTCAACCCGCCTTCGCCGGTCACCTCAGAACCCTGTTCAGGAACGTCCACTTCGGCCCGTGTACTATTTGAAGAGTAATGGCGCTACCCATGTGTGATCCTCCCGTTGTACATATGGTGCTACAACTGCCGCTGAGGCGAGTTTACAAGCTGAGGATCTGCGTGTGGCATTGACTTGGCTGATCTTCTTCCGGCGCTTCTGTCTTCTCCTTCTGGTCTACTGCTGTCTGGCGAATTCGGACAACAACGTCTACGCGCATGTACAAATCTCCTGCATTATGTGTAGTATATTAATACATATATGGTGAGCAATCCGGAACGAACTGGTCCACGACATGTGGCAGCGTGATCACCACCCCACGTGTGGCCGTTGTTTCATATGTTGCATCCCAACAAGATATTCGAAATATGTTGCCGCACGTAATAGTCTGAAATATCCCAAAATATCTCATATTTCAAGAAGAAAGTGGCCTGAGCGTGGGGATGGCTGCGAGGACGAGGGTGGGTGTGGGTTCTATCCGAACCCTCGCCTGGCAGCCGTTGCGGCCGGCAGCGGCAAACGTGCGGTTCGTGGCTCGTGTGGCGGATCGCTGGTCATCCCACGAACACCATCACCACCATCATCACCACCACGCTGACCATCTGCATCGTGACCTCCATCAAAGTGAGGACACAGCCCACACGCTCTTGTTGCCGCGCTACCCCGTGGTGCTGTGCCCGGGTCTCATTTTCTGGAACCAGTTCAACCTGCGCGTACTTTTTAACCTCCGAAAATAATATTTTATATAAATAATTTCTATTTATGTTATCATTATTACTTTAAGTTAGCTTGACCGGCAAATGTAGCAAAAATGGTATGAACTCTTTTGTTCGCTGCAGGGTGTAGGTAAAGTAGCGTACTGGGGAGGAGTGCCTGCACACATCCTGCATCGAGGTGTGCCGCTTGTCGAAGCCTCTGTGCCGGGCACAGCACACGTGCGGGACCGTGCAGCCGCACTGCGACAACAAGTTGATGCCTTCCTGGCTCAGCAGGGGTACGTCAGTGGCAATGCACGACTGGAAGGTCTGATCATCATTGAATGATATGAGCAGATCTGTGGGGAGAGAAGTACCACCTCGTAAAGTGAACCTGGTGGCCTTTTCTATGGTACAATTGAAATGCCTGAGTGCTTAGTGCTAGTCACAGAGCTCACGTGTGGCTTGTTCCTGCAGGGTGGACTCGATGCTCGGGGCATGATCCAATTCCTGAACGGCCATGAAGTAGTGGAGAGTCTCACCACAATCGCCACTCCGCATCAGGGCTCCTCCCTCGTAAAGTGGTACGTGTCGGTAAGCAGTAGTAGATGACCACTTTTGTCTCACCAAGGTGCCTTTACTTAAGGTTCTTGGATATGGGCTACGACAAGCACCTGCGACGAGCAGGACTGAGCACTGATGCTTTTCACTGCCTAACACCTCAGTTTGTAAAGTCTTTCAACGAAGCAACACCCGATCACCCTCATATCAAGTATTACTCCTATGCTGGTATACTCTCGAACACTGGACGTCACTCGCACATTGCCCTGATCCCTGTTTCCATGTAGGGTTCAAGCCACGGGAGGCCCTGACCAAGTGGGGGCGGTGGGCATACGACCGCGTGTACGAGTCGGAAGGGCCAAATGACGGCTTTGTAGGCGTGGAGGGAGCCAAGTGGGGTCAATTCTTGGGGACTGTCTCCGCCTCGCATCTCGAGCTCGTTGACTGGTCACTCGGCGTGCAGCCCTCGCACCGCTACCGCAACGTGTTTCGCTTCTACGACGAGCTGTTGCATCGGCTAGCCCTGCAAGGCCATTAAGTTGCCCATGGCTCTCCGCTGGAGTGTTTCACCTGCTATTGTACTGGTGGGTCTTGAAGGGATGACGACGCTACCTTCAAGACTACCCATACCCAGATTCGTTGTGTGAGCAAGATCCGTAAGGACCTTTTTTATTGGTGGACGCCATGGACTCTGATTGGAGGAGTCTTAAGTTAAGGACAGCATTTCCCATGTTCTTGGTCTCTGTGGTACGTTGGGCTCCGTGGCCGAAGAGAAAATAAAACACTTGCGAGCCGGACGATTGACCTCATACCAACAACTACCACTCCTCTCTAGCGAAACACACTGACATGAACTGGGACGAAGTTGCTTACTCTGCTACGCATGGTCGTGTGGGCAAGGCCCCCAAGCCCGATAAATCTGATGGGTGTTGTGGTTCGTCGCCCGCAACGGATCGATATCGATTTCGTATCTTCATCTCTAACTCTCTTCTCCTGTGGTTCACACAGCCAGGCTGTGTTCTTGCTGCCCTTGCTGTGGAGTCATGTCCGCCAGCACTACCGCGATCGTGGTTCGTTCCTCTTTCTTGCCTATGCGCCTTTACCCTTTGTTCTTATTCTTCTCCGGTCCAATCGCAGCTGGGGGTAGTGGCGGCGCTGATGGTGGCGGTAGTCCTCGTGTTGGCGGTTGCGGGCGTGCTGCCGACGGACTTAGAAGCGATGATGACCATGCGAAAGGAGTGAACAGACGCGAGTAAGTACGATTCTGCTTACCTTTCTGCCTTCTTCCGTGTACCTCCTCGAACCTCTTATTCGAATGGAGTTAATTTAGTGTCGCGTTTGCATAAATGTGAGTGTCCACGAACGAGCCCAGCAGAGGAGAGGAAGATACGCCATTTCGCCTCTTACTCTTTCTTGTTGTTGGCGAGGATGTGTATGGCATCATTGAGCTGTGTGCGCTTCGTCTTGAGTGAATCGTAGATCCTACTCGTGAAATACTCGGCCGCTCTGTCGTCCGACATGTCCAAAGCCAGCACCTCCCTGTTCGTAGCACGGATCAGAAAAGTCCTTACAAGCGACGCAAGAAACATACCGAAGATAGACGAGGTCCTCCACACTCTTCAGCTCCTTGATGCCCGTGGACAGCATCTAAGGCGAAGAAAAAACTTCAGAGCTGCTTTGCAACCAACGAGAAGCATATAGAGTACGTACGAGCTGGAATAGGATCATGATCACGTGGGAATAGCGCCGGATAATATTGTAGGCGAGGCAAGACAGTGAAATGAAGCGCTGGAAGCCCGCGCTCTTCTCTCCACCCATCACGTGCAGGAACTGTGGGGTGAACACTACAGATACAAGACGGTGCGTCAGGAAAGTCTTGTGAGATCACTTAGGCGGGCGTGAAACGAACCGAAGGGCGCCGTTTCTCGCTTGAATCCCTTCCATTCCATCATATTGCCCAAAAAGTGGGCAAAGTCAATGTGGAAGAGGTGTCCACTTCGCGTCAACATAATCTGCATAAATGCAGGTGAGAGGCACAAAAAACAAGCAATTAAAGAGATATGTGTACATTATCGTTGTGCCTATCGCCAATGCCCAACACGTACGTCGCCACTATGGTAAGAAAAAAGTAGATCAGATGGGTACGCAGTGACAATTTGTTAGAGGGCAGAATACCGCAGTAACCAGCACACGACCGAATGAAATTATCCTCTACGATCGACCATTCCTCCTCTGTTTAGAAAGTGAGCACAGAGCGTGCAAAGACACCACAAAGAAAATGGGCACCCTGAGGATGGTGTTTCTTGAGCCAGTTGGTGAGCACAGAATCCTTAAATACCGCGGATGCACCGCCAGCTTTCTGTTGATATAAAGAGAGTGAGAACAAGGGCAAAGTATAAAACTCCTGTTGAGTGTCACCTTCTGGATGGAAGCCGTTGTTTCGCAGTTTGGTACCACTTCAATAAATCTGCAGAGAGTTAAGAATCAACTATTGAAGTGGAATCTACGAAGAATGAGCATACCCAGCTCCTTCATTTGTGGCAATACACCCATACAGCGTCAAATGAAGATCAAGCCCATGCTTCTTCCAAAGTCGATCCATTATTCTAAACATCTGGAGAATAAGAATATCTTGGCGCTGCATGGATTTCACATTAGATAAATTGAGTTACTGTTCAGAGTTGATAAGTGATGTACCAAATCGTCACCAGCCTTGAAGAGGACCTTGAAGGGATGGCCCGAAGGGTCGCCGTTATCGAAGGTTAGCAATAGTGGTACCTAAAGAAAGACATGAATCAGTGATATACTGGCAATGCTAGATTAATCGAAGGGGCTTTACAGTGAAGGATTCGAGAGTCTTGCATTCCTCACAGTTGAGGTCTCGTGCTTCCAAACTGCAGGTTTCAGCGCATGAATATACCCTACATAATGCTCACGTGACTGTGGAAAGAGCGTACGCTGGATTCATGGGAAGAATGAAATTTGATGGCAAGCCAACGGCCACGAGTTCATTCTGGAGGGTCTGTTTCCTCTCCTTGCTCGGGATGGGCTTCATCATATTAGCGATACGGGTCAACTTGGTGGCGACCTCCATCTGCTTGAGAAGGCCTTCTCTTTGTTGGCCGCATCCACGAAGGTACACTTCGAGTAAGAGCGAGTAACGTTCGCTGATATCAGGAACCTGTGTTCGACGATAAGACTGGTTTCTCACTTATAAACACATTTAATGGAAGGACTTACGTGTAGTTCGGCCTGTAAGTGCCAGAAGAAGAAATGTCCAATTGTTGATCGATGTCGGAATGCAGCAGCCAAAAGGAATCGAGCCAATGCTGCGTGAAATGAACTCATGAGTGCAGGCTCGTGGAGCGTTATGACGAAGAAAACGTTTGCGTACCTGAGTCATGGTAAGGTTCATATTTCAACACTTGTGTGAGCTGGGGCAGGTAGGATTGTAGTTCATCCAAAGAAAGCTGCAATAGTTTTCATCTTGTTTCAGTATTTCACCACAAAGCAGTTCCTTTTCTCTGTGATACATACCTGCCGAAGCTTATCTACGGCATACTCTCGCACGACCTCATCAGCGAAGTAGGCATCAAGCAACTAACAAGGAATGCATAATTAGAGCTCTGACCTCGAAGCGCTCGACCACAGGTCAGATACAACATACCTCGAGTGCTTCAAGTGGACTGAGTGGAGTCCAGTAACTGAGCATGCGATAGGCCTCCGCCACATCATCAGGTTTGGACCAGTTTGTGGCCATCAATACTTTGGCCTGGTACGCAAGTCAGAGTGAGCCTCCTTGAAAGAGGAGAACCAAAGCCAAAGAGTACCAAAGCTTTAGGATTGGGTGCAAGAGTGCGGCGATACTCCCATAGCAGTTTCTTTTCCTCGTTGTTGGGCATGTATAAGGAATCTGCAAACGTTACCCACAAATCATGAGTTGGCATTATTGCTTGCTGAGTGGTGGCAGCCTTACCTGCGGAGATAATCTTTACGAGCCGCTTTCTATCGGGAGCGCGCGGATAGGGGTTGTCTTCATAGGCAGGAACTGCAATTCGCCACGTAAGCAAACTTGCCTCAGCTTAGGAGGAATGAAGACGAGTGTATGACCGTACCGACAACTATGGGTCGCTTATAACGGACGACATGAGGGAACTTGTACAGTTCGATAACAAGCCTGATTGGGTTCTTTGACTTATAGTTAGGAACGCATGTTCCTGCAACGATAAAATCAGCTCGGGCGAACTTTTGCGTTCAATGGGGTTTTTGTTTACCGATGGGATTGGCCTTCTCGCCGGGCCACAGATTGAGGGAAAGAACTCCAGTGCGGAGATTGCCGATATAGTCTACAAGCGTCAGATTAACCCACCCGACTGGTATCTCAGTCTCGTCGGAAGGATTAACGGCGACGAGTGAAAAGCAAACTCTTGTGGCCTGTGACACAGTTACCAATTATATGATAAGAAAGCGGTTGCCTGTCAACTGCCAAGAGGAGCATCAATTTACCTTAGGAATCTGGCACATTTGAAGAGTAGGTCGCAACCATTGACACCACAGCATGGAAGGTGTGGCTGTTGTCCTCGTCTCTGGTGCAAGCAACTCACCGCCTGGTCGAAGGGACATAAGAAAAGGAATTGGTTGTGGATTGCCGGCGGCCATACCATGGTAAAGAGCGACCGAAACGTAAAAGTTGACAGGTGCGCCCTTGAGCTGCTGCAAAGCTGGAACCTCACCGAAATCCGCATCCTCAAGACAGATGATCCTGCAAAAAATATAAGAAGTCTTGCGTAGGAGAAGTCCAAGGTCCTGGAAGATCAATACCTGACTTCAAAGTTACGCTTGATCTCTGAAAGCGGTATGTATCGTTTTTCTTCAAACCCACCAGCAGAAGTCTCGGCTTCGTCGTCCTCAGGTTGCGGTTCCATACCCAAGTCGATGTCCTGATATTATCGACGCAACATGAGTCGCCAGAAGGAAACGCTCTGGCCGTCGAGGATGGTTGTTACCTGGAAATTCTCAATTTCTACCAATTCGTTCAAGTCGTTTAATTTTTTGAGGGATTGCTTTTCCACGAGCGCAATCTCAACTTCCTGCTTTCGCTTGATACATTCTCGTACGTGCTCGACAGATCGAAGCTTGACATT
>CDEZ01021393.1:0-14891 GCA_000826365.1 Acanthamoeba royreba | reverse complement strand
GTAGCCTCCTGGATGTTTACACCAATCCATCTTCACATAATCCAGACCTGAAACGGAGGAAGGCGTTAGTGCCAAGAGTTGACTTGAGATTCCAAACGAAAGTTAGGGATGGTACCCCACGACGCAAAGACACGGGCGTCCTGCTCATAGAACGGCCAGCTGAATGAACACAGTTCAAAACGCATCAGAATGCATTCTTCTCATAGATAACCGATCATCAACGCTATGAACATACCTGCCCGGCCGTCCTCCACGACACGTCTTGGGACCCACATCGGTATACACGCCGAACAAGAGTCCGCGAGAGTGAATGTAGTCCGTCAAGTTCTGATGCAAAGAAACGTCCAATCTTAGTATCTCATCGTTCTTCACTATGCCGGTGGCGTATCGGAGGAACGAAGGTGTACCTTCATTCCGGAGGGGAAGCGAGTGGGGTCAGGATAGATGTTATTGTTGGCATCACGACCACCTCCCCCTGAATGAGTCATCACGTGGTAGTAAAGCTCTCAAGTCAGTCACTTCAGGGACCACAGCTCACACTCTAAGCTCTACGTACAGCAGTCATCAAGAAGAATGTACGTGTAGCCCAGCTCCTGTTATGTAAAAGAAACGTCCGGTCAGTCGAAAGATGTCCAACATGTCATAGAAACCTCTTCTCCGTTTTTCGCTCTTTTCATTCCGGTCATAAAAACACACAAGAACGAAAACGACGGAGTCACTCCGGAAAGGGCGGAAGGAAAGAACGTACCCGCAGTCCGTTTGAGGCCATAGCATCGGCCACGGAGCGTACCTCCTGCTCATTGCAGAAGTCGTCGTAGCAGGGGATGATGTCGTTTTCGGTACACCACGTTGACCAACCTGAGCGAGACGGAAAGTTAAGAAATAGCTGAAGATGAGAAGAAGATGATCAAGAAAGACGGAAGGGAAGAACCAACCCATGGGAGGAAGACGAGCGAGGCCATTGTCCAGAGCTGCAGTAGGTTGGCACACCCAACAAAAGGCCACAAGGGCCAACACAGGGAGGTACCTCATGCTGGCTCTGCACACAAAGAAAACAACACAAACAAAGGGAAAAGACCAATACACACTCACCCATTGGTCTTTGTTGTTAATTTCATTACCGAGATTACCTTTTAGTCAAATCAGGGATTTCGTGTATTTTTTTCGGAGAGTGCAAAGATGTTTCGAAACGATTTCAAGCGCTGGAAATTTGTAATGGAATTTCCCAGAAATACAAAGCGTACTTCACGTTTTTGCGGACACGAGCGTTAATCTTTCTTGCAATTCTCATCTTCCGTCACACGTCGATTCAAAGTTATCCATCTCCTTGCGGGACAGGCTTCTACAGATCCATATACGGTTCCCTTCTGCTCGATCAGTAGTAGGGAAATCATCAAAAGAGGGAGAGACCCCACTTCATCTCGGCCTGCTTCTTGCTTGTTCATGTCTCATTCCGATGAGAAGTCATTCTCCATCTCCCGTACTCTGTTCACCGGGACGGTATGCATCATCATCATCATCTTCTCCTTCTCCTCTTCATCTCTTCAATCCGATTTTTCTGACTTTCGCTTCCATCTTTAAGGTGTCGGGTATCGTGTGCAAGTTCGTGGAACAGCCCTTCGACACCATCAAGGCATGTCTCCTTCATCATCATCATCAGCATCATCAGGAGGAGGAGTCAGCGTTGTTGTGAAGATGGAGATTCTTGAACATGTTGACGTAGCATGATGTTGTGTATGTGATGTGTGCTGGAACAGAGTTGATGATGCCGATGACACGTGATCATGCAAATGTTGCAGTCAAGACTCACACACTTGTGCTCGCTTGCGTGACTGAATGCAGGTGCGCGTGCAAGCGGGCACGAAGGTGATGTCGCCGAGCGGCGTGTTGGTGCCTGAGTTCAACGGGCCGTGGGATTGCTTCGTGAAGACCCTCCGGCGCGAGGGCGTCCTGGCACTCTACAAGGTGCCGTGAACAATCCTCAATCTGAGGTGATGAAGATGAGGACGCACTCAGACTTCTTTCTTGAACTACCTTAGGGTCTGCCTAGTCCGTTGGTGGGCTCCGCACTGGAGGTAGCCTCCATGTTTGTGGTCTACAACGCAGCCAAGGAAGCCCTGATGGACCCCAACAGCAAGCACCTGAGCTTGCCCCGGGTGTGTTTGGCCGGCAGCATTGCCGGCGTGGCGACAGCTACGTTTCTCACGCCCGTGGAGCTGATCAAGTGCCGATTACAAGTGCAAACTGGATCTCCTAGTGGCGCTATGCCAGCTGCCGCAGCATCTTCTCAGAATGCCACCCTAACCTACCGAGGGACGATGCACTGCATCATGCACACCATCAAAACAGAGGGGCCTTTCGGGCTCTGGCGCGGGTGGTGGAGGTATGCGCCTCTTCGTCTACCTTGTGGAGAGAAATGTTGGCTGATCGATGGGTAACGCCGCAGCACGTTCTTCCGTGAGTTGGTGGGGACTGCATTCTGGTTCGGCACTTACGAGACTGTATGCCGCACTTTGGCTCCAGGAGCCGGTGACGCCTCTGATGTACGCAACACTTTGTTTCGTGTTGAGGAGTTGAGCGTGTCTCACCCATGTTTCACTTCGTTATCAGGCTCCGCCATTGATCCAGCTCCTTGCTGGCGGGTGTGCTGGCTGTCTCTACTGGGGAATACCCTATGTACGCTCTTCGTGTCCACATCCAGATCTCGATTCATGCTGATGCAGACTCACAACCATCGCAGCCCATAGACACAGTGAAGAGTCGAATACAGATCAAGCAAGCAGCGCACCGTATTTCCATATTTAAGATGTTCCTTGAAGTGCTCAAGGAAGAGGGTGTGTTAGGGCTGTACCGAGGTGCGGACACAGCTAGCTCTCCGCTGGAGAGTTTTCTCATACTAATGGAATGAACCTGGCGGCAGGAATCGGACCGACGATGATGAGGGCGATTCCCGGTTCGGCAGTTGCACTGTTCACCTACGAGAGGACCTCACGATTTTTGGATTGGCTCAAGGCCGAGAAGCCTCACCTGGTCCCCTCCTCATTCTGAGCCATTTGTTGATAACCTACGTAGATAGGGAGAGAAATACTACATGGCTATATTGCTCGTTTCACTTTTAGTGCTTGATGATGATGGTTCCCACGTTGTTGTGCGTATCGAGAGTGCGGTGGGCTTCCCTTATCTTTTCGAGAGTGAATACCTTGGACACCTTGGGCACGATTTCCTCTTTGGATACCTTCTCCATCAGATCGCCCAGAATGTCTGTTATCAAGAGAGCGGTTCCACATTCAGCATTGTCCATCCACTCATAATACACAAAGGACACGTACGCAGAAGCCGCCCCTGCTGCGAGCCAGATAAGAGCCAAGCCTGCTCGAAGATGAAGCTGAGACTGGCGCCCTTCAAGAGCATCAATCGAGAGTCTGGTGGATCCAGCTACACTCGAACAAGCATTACATTAGCGTGATGACTGGTGAAATCATAAAGAGGAAATTGACGAACCTGAAGCTGTGCAGAGGAGGTGGCCCATCGTCCCAGCGGTGCGAGACAACGGATCAGTTCTTGGCGTGTGGGGTAGGCAGTGCGTCCTCGCGCTTCGGAGGACACCATCTCAGATATAATAGATGACATCTCCCTCTCTCTCTGCTCTTTGCCTGTTACAACTAGCATTAGTCTTCTCTATACACCCAACAGTGCGCCCAGTGCCACATTACCTGATGTCAGAGAGGGAGATTCGGTGAAAGAGATAGTTTCTAGAATGAAGTCGACGCCCTGTCCTCCTGTCTCTTCTAGCACGGCATCGAGCAGGTTTTCCGTTGTAAGGTCCACTACTCGGTCAAGTCTGATGAAAAATGTAAGGATCATAGCACGAAAGTGAACTGAGTGTCGTGCATACGTGACTTTCAGGTCATTCAAGTAGTTCAATTCTTCGACAGATGACGCTGTGGCGATCACCTTCGCTCCCCATGAAGTTGCTAGCTGCACCGCAATGTGTCCGTTTGAGGATCCACCTTTGGAAGAGATAGATAAGAGCTAGCGCAAGAGGAAGGAGTCAACAGAGTGATTACCATTTAGAACAAGCACCGTCTCGCCAGGCGAGAGCTTGAAGTGATAGTGCAGAGCTGTGTAGGCCCAGATTCCGCCAAGAAGGCACGCCACGGCTTCCTCATGATTGATTTCGAGCGGCTTAAGCGCTTATCAAATAGGACGACAAGTTAGCATTCTCCAGTCTGCCGATGAGCCAACATGTACGGACATCAGGGAATCCTGATGGTTTGTACCTGTGTAGTACTGACTCACGCTCACGTACTGCGCGTAGCCACCACCCAAGTCCATCGGAAGCACAGCTGCATGCAACGATGATGAATTCAGTACTAGAGTATCACTAGAGAGGGACACATTCAATGCACGAAAGAAGAAGAGAAGTTGGCTACCGATGACTTCATCGCCGACCTTGAAGCGACTCACTTCCATGCCCACCTTCTCGATGACGCCCGAGACTGCGTAGCCGAGCGTGGCGGGCGGATGTACGATCTGGGCGAAGTCACCGCGACGCACCGCGGCATCGATCGGACTGACAGCACTGGCCTTCACCCGCACCAACACTTCATCGTCTGCCGGCTGTGGTCGCGCGCCCTGTCCATTTTATTTTTCATTTAATATTTTTATATTAAATGATTTGATATTTAAATTTAAAATTGCGCTACATGTCCTTGGAAAAAGGTGAACAAAATAAAATTCACATGGGGATGGATAAATAAAACATTTCCATAAATTAAAGGAAAAGGAAATGGGTGAATAAATGTGGCGCGTACGTTCTTCACAAAAGTGAATCTTTCTTCACTGCCAAACTCACCTAAGATGGCACATCGCATCGTTGTCTTCGTGTTAGTGCTGAGCTGCGCCATAAATCTTGTTTTCGAAATTACGAAACGTTTAACACTATTTCTAATTTTTGTGTTTCGCAAACACATTTCAAATTTCGCCAATGCAATTCAGTTAACGGTTCAGAGAACGAGACGTTCCAGTCAAGCAGGAAGGAGGAGCCAGGTACTGGGAACGCCTCTTCCATGAAGGCTTGAACCTGGTTCATCATGGCCCCACCTCTACTGATATAAGTAGGCCAGTGGGCACTATCATCAACATCATCAGCTCGCAACACAACTCACAAGCACCGCTTTACCAGCAACTACTTGCAAGAAGAATGTCGATCCTCAGCATCAGCAGCGCTGTCAAGTTCACTGATCGTGTGCGTCCCGCCGCGACAGCTGTATCACGTCGACTTATTGATGGCGAGAAGGACGTAGAAGAAGGCCAGGATCTTCCTATCCGCTTCTGCGTGCTCAAGCCTCTGCAGGGGACTGAGGCCACCATCGACATTGAGACGATCGGATCCGAGGACAAGCCGGAGGCCGTTTCGTCTTGGGAGAATCTCATGAAGCGTCTTCCAAGGGATGAGTGCAGAATGGCCCTCGTCCAAGTCCCGTGGAGGGCGCAATCCGACGGCGTGCTGCGCGAGCGCCTTGTCTTCATCCAGTGGACGCCTGACGACACGACAGTCAAGCAGCGGATGATGGCCAGCATGTTCTCGAAAGGAGTCAAGCAGATCATCGAGCAGTGGGTCGGCCCGACTGTGCGTCTTGAAGCAAACCGTAGGAATGAACTTGATATGGAGGCCGTACAGGAGAGAATCCGCTCCAGGGCTACTGTCAAGTAAGCAGCATGTCGGCTGCGTTCCTTTAACCTCGCTTGTAAATAGACGAAATCGCTAAGAACTCGTTATGGTCCCAATCCATGTGCATCCATTCAGTCTTGATGGTCGAGGTCATAGGGATCTATTGCCGATTATCTTATGGCAGGTAAACGTAGGAGGCGCCGAGAGAAAGTAGCACTATCAGAGTGAGAGGAGTACGCAGCCTGAGATACCAACTTGGCACTAGGTTGCGCGATGCTGCAACCATATCGCTGCCGTACACTGACGCAAAGCCTGCCATGAGTCCCAGCAACTGGACTGATGGCGATGAGGGAAAGAATCCCAGCACACCGAATCCAATAAGGCTGGGAATCACGCTGTTACGAAAAGCCGAACACAGAACGTCAGCGTAGCCTTGGCACAAAGCGTCATCAAGCTATACCTTAGTCCATATCTCAGCTCCTCGCCACTGCTGGGCATCGCGTCCTGCTTCGTAGGCTGCTTTTCCTCTAGATCGGGCGAAACATAGGACCTTCGTTGATAGCCGGCCATGGCAAGACCCCAATGAACAGCACCCATGAAACTCAGGATGCTCACACCATACACCGCTTCAATATGAATCAACTGCTCCGGTGTGAAAGAGATCCCGAGCGGAGCCACATCGACTCCACCAAAGGCAAGCCCCGCTGTGCATGACACGAAGGGAATCAGCCCTGCAGCACCCAAGTACAACGGCATCTTGGGGACGTCGCGGCTCTGCACGTTCACGTTGGGTTAGTCGCTATCAAACTCAGCGCGAGCACCATTTGCTTCCATGTGCCATCGTCACTTGCCATCATCACTTCCATCACCAGTCCCAGGACGGAAGTGCAGCACCTCATCTTCGCGAACAGGAACCGTAGTCGTCGGTTCTGTGGTGTAGCGTCTGCGTGTCGACAGCACGAGCGACTGTTGCGTGTACACACCAAACCCACACGACACACCAAGGGTGAGAAGGAAGTGAGTAGGAGGTGGGCGTGGTGGAAGAGGAAAGAGCACGTACAGCCCGAGCAGCCCTGTGGGCAAGGATGGGGCGGGACAGGAGGAGCCCACCTGTGCGTGGCATCGCCCGGCAGTACGAGGCAGAGGGAGCAGCCAAGTGGGTGGCACGTCGCATGTGGTCGTAGACGATTCGATTAGATTACTGTTTGTATTCCAGAGTTGTAAATTCGATGTGTCGGAGACACCTGCAAATCTTCTTGGGGCAATGCGACATTCCGAAGATACCATTGATATTTTACATTTCCTTCGAAAACTTAAGGAATTCCTGACTTTCCTAGTAAGGTTCCATGAAGCAAACAAAATTTTCCAGTTCGTTATCCGGATAATTACCGTTTTTGTGATACGCAGGCGAGACGTTTTGGCGGGAAGAACACTTGCGACCAAAAGAGCGCCAACTCTACACGCACAGCACACCTCGTGGTAGGTGACTCTACAGGCGAAAGCTAAGACGACCCGGCTAGGTCCCGAGCACTACTACTACATCCTTCTTCCTGCAGGACGTTAATCTTTTTTCAAATCTTTGAAAGGTGTAGAATTTCACGTGCCAGGACCGATACCGCCTCTCCCGATCAATTTGTCCTGCCTCACTGTAATTCAACCCATTCGTGTAGAGACATCACAAAGATGGAAGGACAATACGAGAACACCCCACAAATACACATAGAAGCTGCCGCTACGCCGACCGAGCAGCGAAAGCGACGATGTTACGATCTCGTGTCCCGCCTCACCGAAATCGATGTCGAAGCGCGGGAGCACGAGGAACGTCTACGTGCGGCCAAGAAGCGCAAGCTGGAGCTCGAGCAGGATCTGGCCCGCGAGAAGCAGGCCTTCCTTGAACAGGCCACCTCTTCGGCCACCACATGTACATCCTCGAAGGGTACGACATCGACCCTCAACTCCGCTTCCGCCTTTGTATGTACTGCGAGCAACCCGACCGAACCCGCTACGTACACAGTGGAGGGATCCGACCCGTCAGGCACCAAGGGTGCAGCTGCTGCTGCGTCCCTGCGCCTCTTGCAAGCCGAGCTGGCGCAACGGGCCGAGCGCGAGTGGGAGGAGTGGGTGCTCGACGCCAAGACCAGTCACCTGAGCAAGATCGCGCCTCCTCGAAGTAGGTCGCCGCAGGCCGTCCCAACAGCTGCTTCTTCTGGTACGGATGCGTCAGCCACGAGCGCAGAGCCCACGCCTGCTGCCGAACCCCCGCGTCTGCGTTCCCGCGCACGAACGAAGCGGAGCTTATCTCTCACCGGACCAGGCCCCTCAACCCCCGTGCGTAAGCGTCTAGAGTGGGAGAGCGCCACAGGCAGCCGCACGCCGGCGCTTCCCTCTTTGGCATCAGCCCTTGATTCTCCAGTCTCGGCTGGTAAGCCACCGGCCACAGAGGAGGTGTGCAGGCCGCCGCTCCCAGTGCTACCGACGCCTGTACGCGCCCGCGTGTCCCCGCCACCGCGGGCCGGAGCACCGTCCTCCGCATCTGCGGGCTCTGTCTCCCTCATCGAGGAGCTTCTCAACCCGCCTTCGCCGGTCACCTCAGAACCCTGTTCGGGAACGTCCACTTCGGCCCGTGTGCTATTTGAAGAGTAATGGCGCTACGCTGTGTGTGATCCTCCCGTTGTACATATGGTGCTCTCGTACTACAACTTCGGACTTCGCTGTCTCCGGCGTTTCTACCTTCTTCTGCCCTCCTTAGCAGTGAGAGCTTTGGTCCGCACCGTATTCTTCCAAGGCCAATCGCGACATCAACGCCGACGTTGTGTACGGCTGGGCCCTGTACAAATCTCATTCACTCGTACAGTATATTAATACCCCATATTGAGTAAAAATTGGAAGAACTGGTCAGCGTGATCGCAACACCACGTGGCAGTTGTTTCATATATTACATACCAACAAGATATTTAAAAAATGTATGGATGAATTGTTACGAAATAATTTTCTATAATCCCAAAACAACTCATTTTTACAAGAAGAAGCCAACACGTTGGGTCCAGCTTCGGGTGAGGGTATGGCGGCGAGGGCGAGGGCGGGTTCAATCCGAACCCTCGCCAGCTGGCAGCCGTTGCGGCCGGCAGCGGCAAACCTGCGGTTCATGGCTCGTGTGGCTGATGGTTGGTCATCCCACGAACACGAACACCATCACCACCCTCATGACGACCATCGGCATCATGACCTCCGAAAAAGTGGGAAAGACGCAAAGGACACATCCCACACGCTCTTGTTGCCGCGCTGCCCGGTGGTGCTGTGCCCGGGTCTCATTTTCTGGAACCAGTTCAACCTTCGCGTACTTTTTAATACCTCCGACTTAAGTTTTTTATTCAAAAAGATAATTAGATAATAGATATCTATTTTTCATGCTAACCTTGCTAACATCATATTTTATAACATGTTCGGATGCAGGGTGTAGGTAAGGTGGCGTACTGGGGAGGAGTACCTGCACACATCCAGCATCGAGGTGTGCCGCTGGTGGAAGCCTCCGTGCCAGGCACGGCACACGTGCGGGACCGTGCAGCCGCACTACGGCGACAAGTTGATGCCCTCCTTGCGCAGCAGAGGTACGCTAGATATAGTACTGTGACAATGCACCACTGCTAGAAGTCTGATGACGACCATGATGTGGGCAGATCGGCGGGAAGTGAAGTACCACCTCGTAAAGTGAACTTGGTGGCCTTTTCCATGGTAAGATTGCGACAACTGCGTGCTTGTGTTACAGCGCTAATCAGATGTGTATTGTCCCTGCAGGGCGGACTCGATGCTCGGAGCATGATCCAATTCCTGAACGGTCATGAAGTAGTGGAGAGTCTCACCACAATCGCCACTCCGCATCAGGGCTCCTCCCTCGTGCAGTGGTACGTGTTGGCAAGCAATTGATCATCACGCTTTCTTTTTCTCACTACCTGTACCTTTATGCTAGGTTCTTGGATATGGGCTACGACAAGCACCTGCGACGAGCAGGACTGAGCACTGAAGCTTTCCACTGCCTCACACCTCAGTTTGTCAAGTCTTTCAATGAAGCAACACCTGATCATCCACATATCAAGTACTACTCTTATGCTGGTATGCTCTCTGAGACCGAACGTACAGTGGAGAGCGACTCTGATGGATCTTCCCACAATGTGCTTTCATGCAGGATTCAAGCCACGGGAGGCCCTGACCAAGTGGGGCCGGTGGGCATACGACCGCGTGTACGAGTCAGAAGGGCCTAATGACGGCTTTGTCGGGGTGGAGGGAGCCAAGTGGGGACAATTCTTGGGGACTGTCTCCGCCTCGCATCTCGAGCTCGTTGACTGGTCACTCGGCGTGCGACCCTCGCACCGCTGCCACAACGTGTTTCGCTTCTACGACGAGCTGTTGCATCGGCTAGCCCTGCAAGGCCACTAAGCGGAAGCCGGTGCTCCGCTGGGGTGGTTCGCCTAATGGATCAGACTTCACTGTGGTGGGTACTTGAAGGGATGACGACGGTACCTTCAAGGACCGGGGCAGATCACCAGCGTGTTTGTGCCAGATCCGTTTGCAATCCGTTATTGAAGTACATGACGTGACAAAATGAACCTTTGTTATTGGTGGACAAGTTGCGGGCAGAACAGGTTTTCCTGATTGGGGGAGTGTTTAAGTTAAAGGCGCCCCTTTCCCTTTCCTGTTCGTCTCTGTGGACGTTGGCCTCCGTGGAGGAAAGAAGAGAAAAAAGAGGCCATACAACACTTATGGGTCGGCTTCAGTTTCTCTCGACCGATTGACCTCACACGAACAGCGACCACTACCTCTCGAATGAACGCAAAGGACTGGGACGAAGTTGCTTATGCTGCGACGGGCGGTCGGGTCGGCAAGCGCCCTCAGTCCGATCGCGGGCGCTGTGGTTCGTCGCGCTCACTCCCCGCAATCGATTGATCTATCGACTCGGTATCTTCCTCTAACTCTTCTCCTGTGGATCACACAGCCAAGATGTGCTCTTGCTGCCCATGCTGTGGAGTCATGTCCGTCAGCACCACCACGATTGTGGTTCGTTCCTCTTTCTCGCGTTGAGCCCTGTTGCCGTTCTTATTCTTCTCCGGTCCAATCATGGCTGCGCAGGTGGGGGTCGTGGCGGCGCTCATGGTTGCGGTAGTCGTCGTGTTGGCCGTTGCGGGCATGCTGCCGACGTACTTAGAAGCGATGATGAAAATGCGAAAGGAGTGAACAGACCCGGAGCAAGTACGATTCTTCGTACCCCTCTGCTCTCTTCTGTGTATCTCTTCGTACCTTTCTGCTCTCGTCTGTGTACCTCTTCGCATTCGAATGAAGTTAATTTAGTGTTGCGTTAAGCAAAACCCGAGTGTACACGAATGAGGTCCTGAACAGAGCAAACAAAGAAGGGAGAGGAAGATACGTCATTCATTTCGCTTACTCCTTCTTGTTGTTAGCGAGGATGTGTATGGCGTCATTGAGCTGCGTGCGCTTCGTCTTGAGTGAATCGTAGATCTTACTCGTGAAGTACTCAGCCGCTCTATCGTCCGACATGTCCAAAGCCAACACCTCCCTGTTCGTAGCAGTGCATCAGAGATGTCCTTCCTCGCTACGTATATACACGAGAAACATACCGAAGATAGTGGAGGTCCTCCACACTCTTCAGCTCCTTGATGCCCGTGGACAGCATCTAAAGGGAAGACAACTTAAGCTGATTTGTAACATTGACAAGAATGCCTCTCGGGTACGTACGAGCTGGAATAGAATCATGATCACGTGGGAATAGCGTCGGATAATATTGTAGGCGAGGCACGACAGTGAAATGAAGCGCTGGAAGCCCGAGCTCTTCTCTCCACCCATCACGTGCAGGAACTGTGGGGTGAACACTACAGAGATAAAGGAAGATGTGTCAGGAAAAGCTTGCGAGATCTTTTGGGCGGGCGTGCAGCGAACCGAAGGGTGCTGTTTCTCGCTTGAATCCCTTCCATTCCATCATATTCCCCAAAAAGTGGGCAAAGTCAATGTGGAAGAGATGTCCGCTTCGCGTCAACATAATCTGCATAAATGCACAGGTGTGAGGCACAAAAAGACAGGCCATTTAAAAAGACACTTGTACATTATCGTTGTGCCGATCGCCAATGCCCAGCACGTACGTCGCCACTGTGCAAGAGAAATAAGTAGATCAGATGAGGCATGCAGTACGACAATTTGTGAGATGGAGAGTACCGCAGTAACCCGCACACGATCGAATGAAGTTATCCTCTACTACCGACCATTCCTCCTCTGTTTAGAAAAGTGAGCACCGAGTGTGCAAAGGGCACCACAAAAGAAAATGGGCACCTTGCGGGTGGTGTTTCTTGAGCCAGTTGGTGAGCACAGAATCCTTGAATACCGCGGATGCGCCGCCAGCTTTCTGTTGATATGAAGATAGTGAGAACAAGGACACAAAGTGTCAAACTCTTGTCAATTGCCACCTTCTGGATGGAAGCTGTCGTTTCGCAGTTTGGCACCACTTCAATAAATCTGCCGAGAATTGAGTAAGCATCACTATTGGAGTGGAATCAATGGAGAATAAGCGTACCCGGCTCCCTCATTTGTGGCGATACACCCATACAGCGTCAAATGAAGATCAAGCCCATGTTTCTTCCACAGTCGATCCATTATTCTGAACATCTGGAGAATGAGAATATCTTGGCGCTGCATGAATTTCACATTAGATAAGCTGTGTTGCTGTTCAGAGTTGATTGAGTGATGTACCAAATCGTCACCAGCCTTGAAGATGACCTTAAAGGGGTGGCCCGTAGGGTCGCTGTTGTCGAAGGTTAGCAATAGTGGTACCTAAAGAAAGACATGGATCAGTGATAGGCTGGCAAGACTAGATAGTAGGGAGGCGCTTTTACTGTGAAGGATTCGAGAGTCTTGCATTCCTCACAGTTAAGGTCTCGTGCTTCCAAACTGCAGGTTTCACGCGCATGAATATACCCTGCACGATTTCGTGGCTATGGAAAGAGCGTACGCTGGATTCATGGGAAGAATGAAGTTTGATGGCAAGCCAACGGCCACAAGTTCATTCTGAAGAGCCTGCTTCCTCTCCTTGCTTGGGATGGGCTTCATCATACTAGCGATACGGGTCAATTTGGTGGCGATCTCCATCTGCTTGAGGAGGCCTTCTCTTTGTTGGCCGCATCCACGAAGGTACACCTCGAGTAAGAGCGAGTAACGTTCGCTGATATCAGGAACCTGTGTTCAATGTGCGGATGAGACTGGTTCTCACTTATCAACACATTTAAGGGAAGGACTTACGTGTAGTTCGGCCTGTAAGTGCCAGAAGAAGAAATGCCCTATTGTCGACCGATGTCGGAACGCAGCAGCCAAAAGGAATCGAGCCAATGCTGCACGAAATGTTTAAATAGTGAGTGCAGGCTCGCGAAGCGACAAAAGAAAATTTAAGTACATACCTGAGTCATGGTAAGGTTCATACTTGAGCACTTGTGTGAGCTGGGGCAGGTAGGATTGTAGTTCATCCAAAGAAAGCTGCAGTAGTTTTTAATTGTTTCAGCATTCACCACAAGGCTCAGTTCCTTTTCTCTGTGATACATACCTGCCGCAGCTTATCTACGGCGTACTCTCGTACGACCTCATCAGCAAAGTAGGCATCAAGCAACTAGAAATGCACGATATTTAGCCTTTAGCCTCGGAGCGCCCGACCACAGATACGACATACCTCGAGTGCCTCGAGTGGACTGAGTGGAGTCCAGTAGCTGAGCATGCGATAGGCCTCCGCCACATCATCAGGTTTAGACCAGTTAGTGGCCATCAATACTTTGGCCTGGTACGTAATCCAGAGTTAGCCTCCTTGAAAGAGGATCAGCTCAGCCGGAGAGTACCAGAGCTTTAGGATTGGGTGCAAGAGTGCGGCGATACTCCCAGAGCAGTTTCTTTTCCTCGTTGTTGGGCATGTATAAAGAATCTGCAAACGTTACCCACAAAAATTATGAGTTGGTATTATTGCTTATTGCGTGGTGCCAGCCTTACCTGCGGAGATGATCTTTACGAGCCGCTTTCGATCAGGAGCGCGCGGATAGGGGTTGTCTTCATAGGCAGAAACTGAATAACAATCCACGTAAGCAAACTCGTCTCAGGTTTTTTCTCCTTAGGAGGAATGAAGACGAGCGGATGACCGTACCGACAACTATGGGTCGCTTATAACGGACGACATGAGGGAACTTGTACAGCTCGACAACGAGCTTGATTGGGTTCTTAGACTTGTAATTAGGGACGCATGTTCCTGCAAACGATAAAATATCATCAACTCGCGAGGAATCACTTAAGCGTTCAACAAAGTTTGTTACCGATGGGATTAGCCTTCTCGCCAGGCCACAGATTAAGGGAGAGAACTCCAGTGCGGAGATTACCGATATAATCTACTAGCGTGAGATTAACCCACCCGACCGGTATCTCTGTCTCGTCGTTAGGATTAACTGCGACGAGTGAAAAGCAAACTCTTGTGGCCTGCGCATCACCACCAAATTCATTATAAGGATGACATTGCCACTGTCAAGAGGAGCATCAATTTACCTTGGGAATCTGGCACATTTGAAGAGTAGGTCGCAGCCATTGACACCACAGCATGGAAGGTGTGGCTGTCGTCCGCGTCTCTGGTGCAAGCAAGTCACCGCCTGGTCGAAGTAACATGAGAAAAGGAATTGATTGTAGTTTGCGCAGCCATCAGCCATACCATGGTAAAGAGCGACCGAAACGTAAAAGTTGACAGGTGCGCCCTTGAGCTGCTGCAAAGCTGGAACCTCACCGAAATCCGCATCCTCAAGACAGATGATCCTGCAAAAAATATAAGAAGTCTTGCGTAGGAGAAGTCCAAGGTCCTGGAAGATCAATACCTGACTTCAAAGTTACGCTTGATCTCTGAAAGCGGTATGTATCGTTTTTCTTCAAACCCACCAGCAGAAGTCTCGGCTTCGTCGTCCTCAGGTTGCGGTTCCATACCCAAGTCGATGTCCTGATATTATCGACGCAACATGAGTCGCCAGAAGGAAACGCTCTGGCCGTCGAGGATGGTTGTTACCTGGAAATTCTCAATTTCTACCAATTCGTTCAAGTCGTTTAATTTTTTGAGGGATTGCTTTTCCACGAGCGCAATCTCAACTTCCTGCTTTCGCTTGATACATTCTCGTACGTGCTCGACAGATCGAAGCTTGACATT
>CDEZ01021392.1:0-32830 GCA_000826365.1 Acanthamoeba royreba | reverse complement strand
AATGACCTCTAACATTATTTGAAGGCAATCATAGTGTCCGGTTCGTGCAGCAAGATGAAGAGGTATCTGATTGAAAGGATCCACGCTATTGACGTCTGCCCCAGCCTTGATGAGAACCTATGTATAAGCCATTGAAACAGATCAGTTTGAATGATACCCAGACCAAGGGAGTGTTATCTACCTTGCAGCACTCTACGTAGCCGTTCCGCGCTGCCAGATGCAAAGGCGTAGTGGTGTTCTTGTTCTTGACATTCACATCTGCCCCGGCAGCGATCAACCTTTCACATGCGCCGTGGTGCCCGCACATCTACAAGTGACGTTGTCTGAGCAACCTTCAACAAAGGATGGTAGCGTGTACAGAACCTACCGCAGCAAAGTGAAGTGGTGCAGAGTCGATCTCGTTGGTAACGTTGGCCTGAGCGCCATGCTCCAGAAGCAATCCGATTGTTTCAATGCGGCCGTGATACGCAGCCTGATGAATGGGCCTATAGTTCGAACCGCCCCCGGATCCAATCGGTTTAAGAAAAGTGCACGCGTTCGTGTGAAAAGTACTGGGAGACATACATGTTGCCGTTCTCGTCCCTTGCACTCAGGTTCGCTCCGCGCGCCAAGAACAGCCTGATCACTTCGTTGAACCCACGCTGCAGAATCGTCAACCGCGAAGGGTTAGAGCAGGCAACCAGTATCATGATATGCTCTGACAGCGCTGTAGTGTACCTTGGCAGCCAGAGCCAGGGGTGTCTTACGCTTGCTGTCTTCCGGGTCCACCTGTACCGCAGCCTCGTTAGCAAAATTAAATGAAATATTCGAATGGAAATGAAATATAAATAAACGTTAATTAAAATTTAAAAATCAATAAAGATTAACATTTGCCACGTGTGTTAGAAATATATTTAATAAATAATTATTTTTTCTTCTTCTTTTAGACATGGAAACAGAATTTCAATAAGGAAAGGGAAGGGTGCGCGTACGATCTGCGCAACAGTGAGGAGAAGAGTGGCACAGGATGCGCTGCCGTTGAGGCACACGATGTGGAGGGGCGTGCGGCCCTTCTCCCCACGAATGGAGGAAATGTCCTTGTTGCGAAAGTTGGACATCAGGAGGGCCAGCTCCTGCACATTGCCTTGTGCCGTCACCTTGAGGATCTGCTCATCCACGTCGGAAATGCCTGCCCCATCTGTCAAGATGATTGGGTTCGCAGCATCGACAACATGCTGTCCCTCCTCAGACATCTCTCCCCACCCTACCGAAAGTTGTACTCCAGATTTGATCGCACTACTTTTCCTAAATTTGAAAAACAATATCGTCTAATCTGAAACAGTTTCGAAAAGGGAACGTAACAGAGCAACCGAAAGAGCCGCGCCATTGGTTCAAAAGTACAAATTTCGTAGAAATCATCGTCTGTTCTTCCCTGCCCGCGTGCCAAAGCCGAATTAACATACCAACTACTAAGATAAGGAAACAAATGTGTGGAATGGTCACGTGCGTGCAGGGATGCCTGGATAAAGCTGAGCATTTCGGCGGGAATGGAAACCACGCGCAAATGCGGGAGGAATTTGAGGGAAAGTACCCACTTTTCGTCCGCTTCACTCAAACTCCACCTCCCCGTCCTCACCCTGACAGAGACTCCTCCTGCTGGACGGGCGGTGGTCTGTGGTCTGTTCGACCCCGCCTTTCAAGGGTTCTCTCTTGACCTCCTTCTTCTCCATCCCTATCCCCTTTTCTCTCTGACAACAGTTCGGCTTTTTCCCCAAGTGTGTGCCGTAAGGTGCTTTCTCCATTCCATTTCATGAATTTGGGGTTGGGCACCAACTCCCCCTCGACCTTTCATCTTTCTCTTGATCCCATTTCGTTCCCCTTCCCCAAGTATCCTTTCTTTTTCTTCCCTTTCGAGTGCCCTCTCCCTCATGTGAGAGAAACTAAGTCCAAAATCTCTCTCTACACGCCTAGGTCGTAGAAAGGACTGGTGTCGCCATCTTCCGAAATTGAAGCACTCGACAGGTTTCCCGTAGATTTCAATCCAAATTCTTGTCCATTCCCTTCGGTCCGAGATCTCTTCCATCCCCTCCTCCCCGCCCCATCGCATCCACTATCCTACAATGGCCGACGATGGCAATCCGGGTTCGGCGGCGGCCAAGCGCCAGCTGAGCGAGAAGGAACTCGAAGCTGCGCCGGCCCTCCTCATGCTCCTTGCGCGGGCCGCCGACACCGACCCGACGACGCCGATGGCTGACTTTGCCGCGCCCGCCGGCGGTACGGCGGGGACGACCATGGCGACTTCAATGCCCGGCTCGCCGTTCGGTACGAGACACACACACATGCATGCCGGCCGATGGTGGTTTTGTACTCACACACGCACACGGGATTCGCGTCTATGCACAGGTGCAGCGCCTTCGCCTTCGACGTCGGTTCCGCGGCCGTACCCGAGTGGAGGTGGCGGCTTGGAGCATCCGACTCCTTCGTCGCGAGCTCGAGTGTCTATCTCGAGTTTGCTCAATCAGGACGACGCTGATGGGAATGGGGACGGAAGCTTACAAAGCACCACCACGACGAGTGTGTCCTTGATGGGGAGTCCCTTGATAGGTCGGCTCGGCGTTGACGGCACGGATTCAGGTTTCGCGGCGCTGCGGACGGCCATGGCGACTGCGTCGATGCCGACGTCGCCAGTCTCGTCCCCACCGCCGCTGTTGCATGCCTCTTATTCTTCATCGGTCCTTCCGCCGATCTCGTCCGTTATGTCCCCGGGTTCCCCAACGGCAGCGACAGCGGAGGACGCAGTGCCATCTAAAGGCACACGGAGAGCGAGATCAGGCCGCAAGCAGCTCAGCGCGTCATCGCCGGTGCTACCACAGACTGGTGCCAAAGAGGGACGGAAACGCAAGTCGACCAAGGCGAATGGCGCGGCCGGCCAGACTACCACTACCACCAAAACCAAGACCGACCGCAGGACGAAGAAGCAAAGGCAGATCGAACTGCTTCAATCGGTCAATAGCGGTCGGATTACAGATCTTGGCTCGCCTTCTGGGGTAGGCGGCGAGGAATCTACATTCCTGCCCCCGCTTGCTTCGCGGCGCGACGAGGTTGGGGAAAACACGAGCAGGCACACGGCTAGGCTGGAGGAAGCTAGCACAGCCGAAGGCGCTAGCACAGGCGGAAGCATGCCCCCTCCGATATCATTAGCAAATTATCTCTCATCCACAACACCTGGAAGTCCCTTGCCTCTGCCTTCGTCCCTCTCACAACTACATCAGCTCCTACCGTCGCCACTCCCCTCCAATATTGACCAGCACCGCGTTAGCCAACTCACTATGCAACTACAGAGTATCTCCACTTCAGTTGGCACCATCAATCTAAATCCTGCACACGTCAGCCGCTACGGGGATAAGAAGCGAGAGCGAAGAGACTCGTTCTCCTTAACTTACCCCAGCCGCGGCGAGAGCCATTTCCATACTCCGCCTGCGCCTCTTCCGCAACATCAACAAGAGTTCATTCAACAGCTCCTGCAGCAGATTCACCACAAGAAACAAGGCACAGAAACTCAGGTGAAGGCAGAACCGACTGATTCGTCCGGGTCCCCTGTACTCGCGCGTTCGAATCGGGGAACAGCGACAGCGCCTGCGGAATTCTCAACGTTCACTGTCCCCACGCCCATTGCTCCACCTTCTGTTCTTAAGAGCGATGAGCCACCGCTCGTGGAGGCCTCTTCCACAGTGCCCGCCTCCCCACCAGTTGCGATGGAGGTGCCGCCTACAGAATCGATCGAAAGCGAGTACATTACGGAGCCCACCGAACCGCCATCAGCGATGGATGAAGAGCAATCCATGGACCTTCAACCAAATGCTATTGAGAGTGTTCAAGAGGAGCAGCATGCACCGAAGAGCCACGAGGCCGAAGTTGCGAGTGTCGATTCCGAGAAGGCAGCATCTTCGGCCTCTCCAGCCTCTACAGGGGCTAATAATGGCGAAACGCCGAACGATGACGGTCGCATGGACGTCGCTACTGATTCCGCAGCTGACAGTACCCCAGACGATGGGCGAACCGGTAGTCTGGAAAATGATGGAACACCAAGCTTGGATGAGCGATACGAGCGAACTCTGGACGACTTTCCTCGATCAGTATCTAGTGACTCCATCGGGATAACGCCCGACGATGTACTTGCGGGACGACGGAAGAAGGCGTCACCACAGCAGATGGCTATACTCGAGCAGATATGGTCGAGCGTGGGCTTCCGTACAGCGTTCGGTGCCAGCACAACCTTAAATTTCAGCTCTTCATTCCCATCTCTCTCTTTGTCTTCTCAGTCATCGGGCTCTCGATCTCTAACTTCGTCGCCAGCAATGTCGAAGTCGCGTCGAGCTTCAGTCAGCACTGCCAAGTCAGCTACATCTTCTCCCTCGCCTTCGTTCGCATCACTCGAAATGCTATTTCCCTCACCCACCTTAGTGCGCCGCTCCTCGCCAGGACTCTCCTTCACAACATCCTCACCCAATCTGCCTTCGTTTTTTGTCGGCTCTCCCTTTGCTAACATCAAGAAAAGCGAAGGAGTGCTCCACACGGATACTGTGATGGGCGATGATACCGACGGTTCAGTGCGCGAGGTGGAGGCGGCAGTGCTCGAATCCACGCCGAACACTTCTCTGCCCTACTTCGATCGGCCGGTCATTCCATCTTCACCTCACTCTCCGCCATCTCGCGTCGGGGAGCGAGCAGCAGCGTCATCCCGGCAAGAGTTCGAAATGGACAACAGCGGCATGCAGGCGACGGACCGTGCTTCGGACGACGGTAGCACGCAGGTGGACACGCTCGCCGATGACGCATTCCGTGCCCTCCGGCCAGGAGCTGAAAACGGAAGTGTGGGAGCATACTAGTGAGTTGGCTGCAGTACTCGGGTCCTGAAGACGGACCAGACCCACGCTGATCAACCCCTCGTCTCCATCATGGCCGTACGCCAATGTAACTCTGCTGAACAAAATTAATTTTCTTATTTTCTGCGTTTCGAAATGCATTTGAAATTTACAAAACGTCTCAAAATTCGAAATATTTTATTAATCATTTTTAGTTGATTTGGATATGGCGCGCGAAGATAGGAAAAAGACCCTCATCGTTTTCGACTTTGATTGGTAAACTTGCCTCTGCTAATCTATGGTGCCCACCGCTCATTATAATCTGGTGTGCTGGTCCAGGTCCCTGCTGGATGAGAACAGTGATGCATGGGTGGCCAAGCAGCTGGCACCTGAGCTCTACAACCAGTGGCGATCTCTCTACCTGCGCGACACCGAGACGTGGGCTGAGTTTATGGTATTTATTTTTAAATATTTTTAAATATTTTTTGCATTTTATAATTTCTATACTTTATACTGTGCACAGGACAAGATGATGGGATTGCTTCACGAGCGCGGCGTGAAGCGGGAGCACATCGAAGAGGCCTTCCGCACGGTGCCCATGGTACATTCAAAGATCTCGGGAGTGAGCCATCAACGTACGCTGATTGATTGTTTCTTGTTTTCATTCCTCCTTCATAACTAGAGGGAAGCCATGGTGGAGGCTGTGCGGTACTGCAAGCAGAACAACTGCGATCTGATCATCATCTCGGGAGCCAACGAGTTCTTCATTGAGGTCATCTTGAAGGTGAGGAATACTTACTTCTTCACAAAGTATGCGATGGCTAATGAATGATGATTGTGTGATGCAGCACTTTGGCATTCACGAAATCTTCTCTGCTGTTCACACGCACCGGGCACGTTGGTATCAGGATCGGCTACGAGTGAGCCCTTACCATGCTCCGATGACCATTACGTACGATTCCGAAGGTCGTATAGTACGAACAAAGCTGGACGAGGAGGATCCTGCTGATCCCTGGAATCAGCACTCATGTAACTTCTGCACGCCGGACCTGTGCAAAGGTATGGCCACATGTGGGCGCACTTGGACAAACTCATGTGCTTATCTAGGCACTTAGGTGAGATATTGACAAACTACATCCGCTCGGGCCAGTATGATCGAGTGTTTTACATCGGTGACTCTGATAACGACTTCTGCCCTTCTGCCTTGCTCTCTAAGTACTGCTTTTCCTATGTCACTTTCATGTGGCGCACATTAACTTGATTCTTCCAAAGGGACGATCATGTGCTGCTACGAAAAGATTTCAGCCTACACCGTCGCCTGCAAGCGGGGAAGAAGGAGGGTGATCCCACTATTTCGGCACACCTCCACTTATGGGAGACAGCAGAGGATGTGTACTCTCTCTTCAGAGAGCATCTTCCCACTACCTCGAAACCTTCCTAATTGTTTAAGTTTCACCAGGCGAACATTTATTTTCGTCATCTAGATCAGGCCTGATAGGAGTGCGTGGGGGGAGGGGCTGAGCTCTTCAGCTCTCCTTCTGGTTCAGAGGAGGAATGTCTGGCGGAGGCTTGAGTCCGCTAAATGAGGACCCACCCGTTGAAAATATCAACGTGACCGTTGAGGATAGATGACGGACGACCCCTTAAGTTGATGTGCGGAGTGGTGCCCCATCGTGCGTTATCCACCTCCCATCCTTGTGCGTTGAAATGAGCCATGATGGAGGCCTTAGCGCGAGCTGCACACAAGTAATCAGCACACTCATCAAAGATGACAACAATAGAATCAACGCCGTACCAAGAGCGCCTTCGACATAGATGCTGTTGGCTCCCCACATGGTGCCCACTTCGAGCGTCAACATTCCGATAGCTTGACCGACGTCACCCTGACTCTCCTCGATGAGTTGTTGCCAATGGTTCTGCGCCCAGCGCGCCGCCTCGATCAGGGCGTCCTGCTTCGTCCTCATCGCGCCTGTTGAAGAAGTCGGATTGAAAGACTTGACGTAGACCATTGTCATGTGAGTGCCATTGCCCGTGTGCAGCGCAACGGCCAGACCGCGACCGCCTCGATCACCGCGACCACCGCGACCTCCACCTGCATCAGATGCATGGGTGACCGCTCCTTCGGCCACAGCTCCGCCATCGATCTGCTGTATCGGGCGGCTCGTGCCACAGCGGCGGCACGCTGCGCGCGAGCCAAAGTTCATCTCTGTACAGGTCGGACTGGGACAATCCCAATCACCGGGCTTGCGTCGGACTGTCATCGCAGGCGCGGCGCTGCCTGATTCATTGATGGGACGAGGCGTCGAGCAACGACGACAAGCAGTGCGTGATCCAAAGTTCATCTCGTCACAGGTCGCACTGGGACAGTCCCAGTCTCCTGGCTTACGACGTATACCACCTTGCATGGCTTGCTCTCTGTCTCTGGCTTCGGTAGGAAGATTGGTGTTGGTGATGTGCCGGGCGAGAAGGGAAATGCGGTCCACGGTAGGAGGCCGCCAGAACATCCGGGCAGAGCCAGAAAGTATGCAGAATATTTTTTCTTCAGTGAAGCGAAACTAAACTCTGTATTTTCTTTGTATATTTCCTACCAGAAAATATGTCACAATCTGGCTTTCGTTTGTGGCACGTCCTGGGCCAGCTTTACGATCAGCTTGCCCTTGTTGGCCCCTGATGGGCGAACACAAAACTAAAGGGTTAGCAAGAGTGCATTGAGCAAGTGCGATGTCCTGAGTAGATAGCACCTGTGAAGAGCATGTTAAGATACTCTGGCGCCTTCTCCAAGCCCTCCACGATCTCCTCAGAGTACTTGATCTTGCCTTCCTTCACCCATTGTCCCAACTCACGAATGGCTGCACTGCAGCATGAGCCCTCATGCTCAACCTAGGTTGAGGGAACGTACCAGTGGGATACTCAGGAATGTAATCAAAGAGCACGAATCCCTCCATGCGTGCGCTATTTACAAGCAGCGATAGGTAGTTGGACGGACCTGTGGCGCAACAGGTAAGTTTATGGTGAAACGCAAATTAGTCAAGCATCTCAGTACCAATGACTTGAGCAGCGTTATATTGTGAGATAGCTCCACAGATCACAATACGTGCTCCTTCAGGGAGTGTGGTTAGTGCAAGGGGCAGAGGGATATATGTACTAGCTTCAGTTGTACCCTTCCTGATACGCTTCAACGCAACATTGAGGGTTTCGCCACCCACGTTGTCGAAGAACACGTCAACGCCCTTTGGGCACGCCTCTCTGATGGCGTCGTTCAGCTGCTCGGCCGATTTGCCCTTGTAATTGACAGCGGCATCAAATCCCAGATCGTTCACGAGCCACTGGCATTTCTCCTCCGTGCCAGCAAGACCAACTAACAATCCAAGAGCTAAGCGCATGTTTACATCAACTTTCACTTGTAGATTGCAAGTACCAACGCGACAGCCCTTGATTTTGGCTATCTGTCCTACTATAGATCCGACAGCTGGTAGGATTAAGTGCTTAATCAACAACCGGACGAAGAATAAAATCAATAGTGCAGTTTAGAGTACCGCCAGCAGCGCCAGACACAAGCACCGTCTCTCCCGCCTTGGGCAAGCCGACTCGTAGGAGACCAAAGTAAGCAGTGATCCCTGTTCCGCCAAGCACCTAAATTTTCGTGTTATGCCAGCATCACGTCTTCAAGATTGATTAGCGTACTCCAAGGAATGCTGTGGGAGGGAAGCCTGGAACGAGCTTAGCCCATCCGCCGCGCTTCCCATCGGTCAGAGTGTACTTTTGCCATCCTCCAATGCCTAATCAGTGTTTTATTAGAATCCATGCCTGCAGTCACTTGTGTCAAGTGCATACCGGACACCATATCACCCACCTTGAAGTTAGAATTCTTAGATGCAACGACCTGAACATGCGACGCCAAATGGGTAAGTATTTGATAGCGACAAAGTCGTACACGCCATACCTGACCTACTGTCTGGCCCCGCATCACGTCGCCCAGCTTAACTGGCGCAATGTACGACCTGCATTCACATGTATCAAATGTTAGATACTACCTCAGCAATTACATATTCTGGCGCAATCAGAGACACTGGCGAGGACGCTGCATCAGCACTCTACACGACATCACACATCCACCACATGTGAATCGGCCGTACTTGACGTCGTTCATCCATCCGCGCATCGCTGGATCCAGAGACAAGAAGTAATTCTTCACAACGAACTTATGGAAACAAATAATTGTAAGAAATAAACCATGACCATTACATTATTTGAATTCCTGTACCTGGTCCTCAGCCGGCTCGGGCACGGGCGACTCCACAACACGAAAGAGGGAGGCGTCGACCATCCCAACTCCTGGTCGCTTCACCAGCAATACCTGCAACACCAAAAATAATGAGCATTCCCCACCTTTGGAACGGGTTAACTGTAGCAAAAGGGAATCTAACCTGCGTGTTCGTCTCTGTGCTCATCTTGCGGTTCTCTTCAACGAGGTTGTTCGAGGACTTGGCTCTCTTTTTTGTTTTGGGAACGCTCTGGTTTCTTTTGTCGGATAATTTCTTCGTTCATTTTCTCGAATGTGACAAAGAAAATTTCCGGGGGACCTTTTCCTCTTGCCGTGACCGAGGGCAACAGGTGGGCGAGAGAATCTAGGGGTCGGTATAACTATATTCAAGACGATCAGGTGATGGACAGCTATCTGTGCGAAGCCCACTGAGTCCTCGCAGCCGAAGGATGTCCTCGCAGCGGCCGGACACGGTCTGGAATCCGCCGCCCGCCGGTTCCCAGTCCTCCTTGGCGTGATTCCAGCCATTTACAACGCACCAGTGTCGCCAGCCGGGCATTCGTGCATCAAGTATCCGTCCTGCTTGGTTAGGTATCGATACTTCGAGCTTTGGCTCTGTTATGCGAGTGTAAAGTGAGTTCTCACCACTCCATGTGTGAGGGTAGTCCTACCGTACCTTGATCATCAAAGCGAACTCGCTGAGGAGGAAGGAAGAAGTTAATAGGCAGAGGACGGGACATGACTCCAGGACGGTCCACATTGATGGTTTCATTGGTGTTCGGATCCACATCAAGCAGGAAGAGATCGACGAAGGGAAAGCCCCAACTCCTTGACTCAACGCGTGGCGAGCCCGTGAGAAACAACTGATCAGGATCAGGCAATCATAAGGATATCGTCCGCCATAGCAGGAAGAGAGGGAGACTAGAGAACCTTAAAGAGCCCGGTGGCCTGTCGCATCCACGTCACGCCATGTCGTTTGAGCATGTTCCCAAAGCCCTCCTCGTGCTTGGTGCCCTCTATCAGATCATCATCACTCGGCTCGCCGTCGGCACCACCGCGATGATGCCACAGCCGAGCGAGCTGCCAGCGAGGCACGAGAATGTCCACGTCGTCGTCCCATGGAATCCACCCGCCGTGACGGCAGTACGCCAGGAGGCTCCCGTCGGCCATCATGTACTCCACTTCGACCTTCCTCATGACCGCGTCCACGGCGGTCAGCAGACGGCGCGCACGGTACGCTTCGGACGGACTGAAGCCACGCGCACGCACGAACTCGGCTCCCGGACCGTCGAGCGGCTCGTCCGGAGCCACTTCGTGCTTTGCCGAGAGCTGCACACGTGGCAGCCTCGGCTCTCCGGAGAAGAAGTCTTCCGTTGAGCTCAAGTCCCACACTATCAACAGCAACGAACCGGCCACCACCAGCACCAGCCATCGCACTCGCCCGAAGGGCATGCCACTCAGTCGCACTTGAAGGTACCTATTTCTCCTTCCGGAAGGCCCTTGAGGTCTTTTTTCGTGGCCCATTTCTCTTTCTTTTTCTTGTGATTCCCTGAACCGGAGAAGAAAGAAATTTATATGCTTATGTTTCGGTATTGGAAAACTACGGAGTAGCTCACAAGAAAGATCAACGACGAGATATGTACAGCAATGCCCTTGCTTTCGACAAAGGGAAGCGTTACAGAGAGTTCGCTTTGAGCAGGTGAACCGCGATAACGATGTCGGTGGCCACAGTGCCAATAGTTGCCCCAAACTGTTTCGTTGGTCACACCACACGATGATGAGAGGTAAGGCCATGATGATCCATGCCGTGTGTGTGTGTGTGTGTATTACCTGGTTGGCCATGGCGATCCACCGAGATACTTTGTCCATGTATCGCCCTTCGATGTTCTCTCGTGGGAGGAGGTAGATCATTGTAGTGTTGTATCCACTTAACAAAGCGAAGATAGCCATCACTTGGATGATGTAACGATGAGTTTCAATGCAAGATCACACAACGCCAATGCATTCAGAGAAGGAGACGCACAGACACAGAGTGCCCAGATGTTTGTAGGGACGATTCCGCTGAGTACGGCAAGACAGGGTAACAGTATGTACACAAACACCATGGTCTGCGCAAGTGAAGTGTGAATACCAATATGTGGAACATGCGAGTCCATCATCATCATGCAACTCGTACCAAAAGGAAATTTGTAATTGCGACCTTACGGAATGGCAGGAAGCCTGATATCGAGGCGCCAAGCGGAGGAGCAATGAGGAAGATGGCATTCAGGAAGGTTGTCTATGTACCTCATATGTTACAACATCGCAGTCAGCATTTGCATCAGAGATGAGACTATACCTTGAACTTATCTTCTGTGATGTAGGGAATCAAACCAGGCATAAAGAAGGTGATCGCCGATATCCAAATCATATCTTTGTGCAATGTAACACTCTTTAGAACCAGCTCATTCTATGTGAGACAGGATAGCGTACTAAAGATGGCAAATCCAGCTTGCTTTAACAATTGCATGTTGGTAAGCTCAGGAGGTTCAGCTTTGCTCGTTCCGTTAAGAATGGCATCTCCATCCTCGAGTTGCACCACCGAATAGCTCCGCGTGTTGTTTGAGTAGTAGGAATCCTCTGGGACAGACTATCAAATCATAAGAGTGAAGAACATATTCGCTCCCCACCAGAAATGTTGTGCATACCTCCTCATAGGTCTTCAAAGAACGCCCCAGCACACTGTTGTTCACCAAGAGGTAGGCGACTAGCCCGATCAGGATACCAGCCTGAAGGAAAAGGTGAGGCGGAATAACCACATTCATTACGTGCAAGTGTGTACCTCCAAGATGAGAAAATATGCCATCACATTGAACCCTGGAATGACATGCTCCAGTAGGGTAATGGCAGCCGCGAGACCGCTGCTGGCACCTTCAGGTGAACGAAATCAGTATATAACCATCAAACTTTATGCTGAGCAGACTTACCATAGCCCGCCGAGAGAGCAGTCGTGAGAATAGGTATATAGTTGGATGCGAAGGCGAAGAAAACCAGAGTAGATGTGTTGCCAGCAAGACCAGCAAAAAAGGACAGAATAAGGAGAGCAACACTGATTACGAATAGCAAGAGTTAAGGAGCTTGTCTAAGGTTAGACCCAGGAATCGGAGTGAAGCATACCTCCATCGATCACTGCCGAGTAGTACCGTTCGATCCCAAAGGAATGCAACTAAAATCGCAACGATTGCGCAGAGGATGAATATCAACCAGACTAATATCCTGTCAGTACGTCAACGTTAAGGAAACCAGAGCCAGAACAACCGGTGATTGTCACTTCGCATCAGAGAAGGCTAATCCATCGAATAAAAAGGATATCTCATCGGTCGGATGGAGTGAATGATCAAGTAGATGAGAACAAGAACGTTGGCTGCCATGAATGACGTCACGATCGCCGCACTGATGGCGGATTCCTCTGGCAGTCTGTTACGAAACACTGCCGTCTGCATGTAGTATCACACCAAGGTGTCAGTTTGCCGGTGATCCCACGGTGGTCCGTTTGTTGGCAGCGTACCTCCATGAAAAGGCCGTTCTGAAGCAACTGTGGCGAAACGCCCATGATGAAGAACAGCACATATCCCACTGCTCGATTCCTGCCACAGAACATGCACGCGGTCATCCAACATTTCATTTTTATTTCTTTAATTCTTTAAATTTTGCCTAAAAAGGAAGAGGAACCACAAGTACCACAGAGAAGGGCCTCTTGGTGGTGGTGCGACCGTCTCAGTAAGCATAGGAGTGGAAGATCCATCATAGGAGTTAATCGAGGCCCACACTTCGTCATCGTAGATGGTGGTCGCCATCTCTTTCTCTCTTTCTCTATGTGCCACCAAACGCCGGTGTTAGCTCTCACCTTCCCCGCTCCCACCTCCGCTCCCTTGTATTTCTCCCTCTACCTCTGTCGAACACGCCAGAGAGTATTCTTCAAGCTTTTCTTCAATAATTTCCTTCTTGCACTTGATCGGAGGATAGCATTTGGAGATGAAATGTGAAGAATGAGTCTGTGAAAAATTTCTGGTATGCTCTGCGCACTCACCTCCTTTTTCTTGTGACAGCTCAGGGATTTAGGGATCGGAAGGGACGGATCGCCACACATCCTTCTCCCTCCCGCTCTGTTTTCTCTCTGTTGCCCGTCTGGAGACGACGAACAAGGTTGGGGAGATCCCTATTCGATGCATCCCTTTCCATGAGCGGGATTTCATCTTAGACTCTGCCAAATTAATCAATCCATCATCGCTTGCATCCTCATCCTTCCTGCTTATCTTTCCATCTTATTCTTTAAAACTTTGTAATTTTTAATTTCTCATCTGCCTCTACTGCGCATCCGCGAAATCATCACATACGATATGGGCGTACACGATTTTTGTAGCGAGAATTTTTCTGAAGAGCAGACCCATGCATTACACGTGTGCACATTGGTGGCCTCCCTGCTCTCGGTAGTCGGATCCTCCTTCATGTTGGAAAATTTCTTCCTCTACGACAAGGGCCGCGATCCCCTCACGAAGCTGGTGGCGTGGCTGGCCTTTGGCGACTACGCGACGGCGGTGAACAACATCGTCAAGACCCTCATGCTCCTCAACTACCCGGACCTCTACTCGTGGGAGGTGTGCGTCGTCATGCGTGCCTGGTTCCAGATTGCCGCCGGCAGCACCTGGTGCTACACCTCCGTCATCGCCTTCTTCCTCTTCCGCTTCATGCACACCCGCAACATAAGTACTTTTCTTTTCCTTTATTATTTAAAAATAGTTATTATAATATAAACAAATAAGATATAAATAATAAATATTTTTATTTAAATATTGTTGAGGACTGACCAATTTCTTGTGTAAAAACAGAATGGGTGAGCTGGCCGATATGGATCGTGTTTCACCTGGCAAGCTGGGGTGTGCCGACAGTGGGCGTGATCATCATGATTTCGGGCGGCTTCATCTACCAGTACCGTCATCCATCATCATGTATAATGCTCACACGCGCGTGAGCTGGTGGAGATTCATGAGGCTGACGATCATGTGGCAATGTGGTGCTTTCGGAATAGATCGCCCAACACGAATCTGTGCTATCCTGAGGAGCCGTGGCACATCATCTTATGGTTCATTCCCATCATTATCTCCTTCGTGTGGATGCTCTTCTGCTACACGGGCATATTCTGGATGGTGATCCGGGCACGCAATCAAGGGCCAGTCATAACCGACAGGTTATCTGTGAATGGAGTCGAGAATACGATGCCTCTGGAGACTGGTACAGCCTTTGGTGCTTCTTTTCTCGCTTCATTGTACCACTGACACACTTGGCAGTGCCGCTTAATACAGAGGATATCCTGCCCATATCCAAGCTCGCCGCAGAAAAGCGAAAACAATTCATTCGGATTATCATTCGCTTCTCGTTCTACATTCTTGTCTTCTTCATCTGTTGGTTCTTTGACGTCATCGCATACTTCATCCTCTTCTTCAACGAGAATTGCAATGTATATGCCTTTGTCTTCGGCTACACCCTCTTCAGGAATTTGCAGGTACAGCACTCTTATAGCTAACTCGCTTGTGTAATACATTGACCCTTCACTTGTGGTGAACGTACGCACAGGGCCTGCTTGACTGCCTCGTTTACGGCCTTACCAACCTTAAGATTCGGAAACGCTTCACGAAGTCAATCCTATCAGCGATCGTTTCATCCTGGGAGCTTATTCTATCGCCACTTCTCGTACTACCAGCCTGCATAGCCTACTTCAGAAGGATCCTTCATCCTTACTTCAACAACGAAAAGTTCGTACAACCTGATCCTGTGGTTCTCCTTATGCGAACTAACTTGTTGTTGGTTATTAGGTCCGACAAGATATTCGTGTCGATTAATGATGACCTGATGAAGGAGAAGAAGCGGAAGCTTCACAGGAAGGTACCCGCTCATTACTACGCCCCTGTCGCCTATCCCGATATGCCAGGCCAAGCAGGTGCCTCCTCCGCCGAGGCCATGGCACAGCGGACAGAGAGACAGCAACAACGAAGGAAGCGAAGGGAGGAGCGAAATAAGAAACGGCAAGAAGGCAAAGAGGAGAGTGGAGAGATAATGAGCGATTTGAGTGAGGGAAGTGATAGAGAGGCCGAACCAGATCGTGATGAACGCCGGAAGAAAAAGAAGAAGCGGGGCACTGGCCGACGGTCGATCCCTGCCTACTACTTCAACGGCGAGGCGGCACCAGCTCAACGACCAAGTCATCAAAGCGGACGTCAAACTGAGAATGTCACAGATGTAGAAGCGCAACAAACGCATCAAATCGGAGGATTTGACACAAGGGCGCAAGAGGAGACCTCACAGTCACGAAAGGATGAGGAGAATGACCGACCATGACCCTTGTGAACCGTAACAAACCTGCGAGTCGGTCGTGCCGCTCACAGAGTTGGAACTCCTTCATTCAACTGTATACAAGGTTCCATTCGTTCATCGTTCTTTTGCTTGAGTCTTCTTTTTCTTGGCTTTCATCTTGATCTCAAGCATGTCCTTGTAATACGGCATCCGCTCCCCTTCCTTGGTACTGATCCCTCCTCTTGGTCGAGCTTCATTCACTGTTTCTTTCTCATCATGATCGGCTTTGGTGTCGTCCATACTCGCTGACAACGCAGCCAGTGCGTTCTTGAATTGTTTCCACTTTACCGGTGGCTTCTCTGCTTTCTGAGGTACTGCTGCTGCTTTGTCGACTGTTTCATCGTCACTCGTTTGAGCAGCTTTCGTCACTTCGCCAAGCACATTCGCCTTCACTGTCACCGATGCGGGAGCGTCCTTGACTTGTGTTAGTGTAGGTGTCACCTGTTCTTCCTCCTTCTCTTCCTCAGGTACTGTTGTATCAACGGGAGGACTCTCCGTATCTTCGGGCTTATTACGCGCTGTCACCACCGATGCGCCTTTGGGTCCCTTCCACGTCATCTTCAGCGGTTCCTCCTCCTTCACCTTCGCGACCATCTTCTTCGGCAATGAGGCTACATCGTCCCGTGTGGCCTCACCATTGACCTTGACTGCTTTCGGTACTGCGATCGCTCTCTCCATCTCAGCGGATGTTTCTTCTAGCTCTTCTTTCGTAGTGGTCTGCTGCTTATTACCCTTGTCAGCTTGCTTTCTCAACACTACGATTCCGGCCTGGGTCGGCTTCGGCACAGGCACCCTTTCTCGTGCTTCGGCATTCGATGACGTGGTTCGGTCTCTCCGCTCATCATCTTCAGAATGGTCTGGATGATCGTCGTGTGCGCTTACTGGCTTGGCGGCTGGTGCCCCGGGAGATGATTCGACAGCAGCTAACTTGGGTGGTCGCTGCTCCTTCTCCACGGGATCCTCTTCATCGGCAGCTTCGGCCTTGGTACTAGCTGCTTCGTCCTCACTTGCGCTTCCTGACTCCGTTGATACCTGCTTGTCCTTGATCAGCGTTCTTCGCAGCTTCTCTTCTAATACCTTGGCCTTCGCTTCTTCCATGCTTGACTGCTGGCTCTTCTCTCCATCTGGCTTCTGCCGTCCTTTCTCCTGTTCTTCTTCCTCTTCTGCATCTGCGCCATCTGCCGAGACCTCAGGTATCATCGGCCGCGTCTGGGTGGTATCGTCCTTTTGAAGTTGCTTCTCCGGCTTCGCCTCCTCTCCTTGTATCGCTTTCGTCGGGCTGGTACGATCTTTGACACTCCCTTTCGCCAGATTCATTGGGCTAACTTCGTCATCTTTTGTATCTTGCTTCTCCCCTTCGGCTGCTTTACCGCTGATCAACTTTCCAATTCCACCTTTGCGCTGTTCTATCTTCTTCGTCTCGGTCTGCTTCTCAGTCGTTCTGTTCTCGTTCGATGTGATCTCGGCCGGCTGCTTGCGGATGACTTCTCCTGCGAGAGTCGGCTTCGGCGTAGGGATCTTCTCTTCCACTTGTTCCTCGGCGGAGCCTACATTGATATCTGAAGATTCGCCACGCACATCGCCCAGCTTCGTGGCGATAGGGCTCTCAGGAGCTTTCACAGTTGCCGGTGGCCTCGACGCCGTGTCTGCTCTGTTGCTAACGTTGGTAGCAGGCCCTGTTTGGTTGTTATTCTGCAGGACTGGCACACTAGCCTTCGCTGCCGCACTGGCACTGGCACTAGCGCTGGCGTTGACACGTGTTTGTTCATCACGGCCGAGGACCAGCGAACTAGGAGAAGCGGATGATCGCTTGGTGCCATTAGACAGGAAGTGGTCATCGAGGATAGATTCGATAATCCTCATGATCTGCTCCACATCGACGATGAAGTTCGTTTGCTTCGAATCAACATGCACGCCTAGAATAGTGGTAGGTATCAGTGCTTGCGTGCCAGGAAGACTCTTGTTTCAATACTTTACTCACCTTCATTCGTGTGGTTCGCGACGACTCCATGATAGGCCATCCCAATCCGGCCTGTGCTGAGCACATTCAGATGCCGCGATGTGACCAACTACTCACGCCAACGGCAATTGTGAGTATAATTCTTACTGACATCCATATGAATGAGAGGCCACATACCTCGATCACGTGTACTCCTGGCCGAGCTGCAAAAAGGTTGGCAAAACCTATGTACGAATTCACAGACTTACGTCAGCCGTACCATAATGACTGACAACTCTCAAAGGTGCGCACCAGCTCCGTGTGGGCCAAACACGATATCGGCCCGAGCGTAGGCGGCAAGAGTTTGAGTGAGAGACATCGTTGTCAAGTGCTCGGCCAGCGTGATGTTTACCGGCTGCAGGATGCCATACTGCTGCAGCTTGACAGGGTACGTCTGGCTGAAGTTGATAATCGCCTGCTTGAGGTCATTGTAGTTGTGGACCATTCTAGCTTTGTACGTGTTGTTGCGTACAACACACAAGATGTTGATCTCAATCGGCGTCAGACTGGCTTCACGTTGGGTACTCTCCTTCGTCTCTTTCCTATCTTGATCTCTTTCCTTCATTTCTTTAAATCTTCCGGGCCTTGCATCCATCTGAGGGGACTCACGAATTAAGACGCTTGTGCGACGGTCCTCCGGCACGCCCAGGCCGTTGTGCAGTTGGTGGTTCAGCAGCCGGCACAGGCCAAGCGAAGGGATATCATCTCGATCGATAATCTGGGTGTAGTAGATGACTCGTGCCTCCACGTACATACCCACAAGCAGACGATCCCTAGGTACAGTTGATTGCACTGATGAGCATCTCACTAGTGGCCATATCCATCTCATGTTCCGTGCGTACATGGTGATGTTGAATATCTGCAGGAATTCCTTCTCAAGAATCTTGTTGCCATGTCCCAGGTGGATGTACACCTGCTTGTTGGCTTGAAGGAATGGAATCAAGTTGGCGAGACGGTAAAGCTCGCTCACCATCCAGTGCCAGAACATCGATTGATGCGTGTGCGAGACCACCACCACCTCATCCACTTGTATCCATTCGACTGAATTCGGATTGCCTAGCGAAGCTCGGTGGCCGACCACTGATGGAGAGTCAGGTGACGGCTGCGGCCTCCTGTTCTTCTGCTCGTCGTATGCAACGTGGTAAGCCAATTCTGATGACGCATCGCTAATGAGGATTCGTACCACCAAGCTGGGAGAGGGAGTGGGCGAGGTGTAAAAGGCGGTGGCAACGAACTGCTTCAGATCGGATGTATCAGGCCAAACCGGCATGAAGATATCGGCAGTGAGGACTGAGCCAGCTCGCGAGACCCATCCATCGTACGCCACGCCGACAAAAGGCGGCGAGAGATTCAGACCGCTCCTGATACGGCTGACTTTGTTCTTATCTCCAGCAATAAGGGCTGCGGCGAGCGGTTTTCCGAGCTTCTGGGTGTTGTACATCTGCGCAACGGGTAATGCATTTGGATAGTACCGAGGCGCATGTTCATACTTGGTGAACTGGTACAACAGCGTATCCTGATCCATCGATGCGCAATACGGATCAAAGTACGAACAATGCAGCACATACACTCGATTGGGGTCCTTCCCTGTCAATCAATTAGTTCATATGTGCCTCATACATGTATAGCAGGGCTTCCCTTACCGATCCAGAATGTTTCAAGAGAAGCGGTCGACATGGTCACCTGATGACACACGAAGCAGCCATCATGCACGCAGAGTGAGCAATCGATACTGCTTCAGATTTCCTTATCAGGCTTAGAGTACCACTTTCGCTCGTTCAGGAGGATTCTGGAGAACCATGGACACGTTCAGCTGAGCTTTGCTGGGACTACGCTCCTGTATCATGCACCGGCTCTGGTCAGCAGCGTGCCTGACGGAGGGCAGATTCATTCAGGTATGAGTGTACGTACCCGCATGAGTTGATAATGCTGCAAGATGACCTCACGCGTCTTGGTGAGATTGTAGGGAACAGATGTCACTGGCTTGTGTGGAGGCCATGCCGGCCTGGAAGAAGGAAGCGGAGAGGGGCTTGGGACCACCTGTGCCTGTATTATGTGGTGCACGGAAGGCTTCGGGGTCACCTCGTGTCGCTGCACGAAAAGCGGGACACCCTCCACCGCAGCCACAGGCGGTGGAGGAAGTGGCGGCTTGGGTAGCGAGACGAATGAAGAGGGACGGTATCGACGGAAACTATTGCGCCAAGTGCTGCGGGTATTGCTCAACGAAGAGGAGGACGAAGTTGACGAAGTGGAAGAGGTGTCAGAAGCTGTGGTCGGAAGAGGGGAAGCGGCGGCAAGTGGGCCGTCCAAGCTTCGCCGCAGGGCAGCATAGTTTTCGAGTGTCAGCTGTAAGGCTGGCTGCTGCTGCAGTGGCGCCACGATGTTGGCATAGAGATAGAGGGAAAGGATATTGGAGAAGCACACCACCAGCGCCAAGCCCAGCCACTGCCGGAGCAGCATGACGCAGCCTTTCTGAACGAATGGAAAACCAACAGCCCCAGGGTGTGTGCACCGCCACCACAGCAGCCTGCCAAGTCGGCAGCGATGCTGAAGAGGAACTGGTCCACCAGCACGCGAGGAGTTTGTTTTTATTTGGGGTATTTACCAAAAACGGAAACGCGAAGCTGTGTGGGGGTGGCCAATTCGCTCGTACTACCGGAGTTGAGATCTTGCCTTAGACAGATCTCGTGCGGCAACAGATTCTGTATTATTTGAAATATGCAGTACATACCAGACATTCCATACCGAACAGGAGACAGAAGGTCCTCGGTTGTCCCTTTCGTGCGAACTCGGGCGCCTTCTACGAACCCTACTTCCTCCAGGAGGACGACACCATGCTATAAAAAAATAGAGAACTCAAACCTCATCTTATACGCGCACAAGATCCTGCCTGCGCTCTGCCACATATATAATCCCTTATTTTATTTATTTTCATTTAAATGGAGCCTCGGCACTCCGTGCTCGACGTTGCCTGGGTGGATGCATCATCCCGGACGGATGACATCGCCAGAGCGCCAGAGGATGGAGGGGACTTTTCTCCATTACGGCAAGATGATCTGCCGCGGGCTGTCGAGGATGGCAATGTTGATGAGGAAGCCATCCAGGCAGCTGAATCGACAATGGCCTCTATAGAGCTGCCGCCCGAGGTGTGGTGCCTGATCAGCGAGTACCTGGGGAATGCCACATCGATGCAGCATCTGGCGCGGTTGAGCAGGGTGAGCCGCAGCATGCACGAGATGGTGTGGGGCCAGGTGCAGGCCCTCGATCTCACGGCCTCCTGCTCGTCGTTGGGCTGGTGGCGCAGCCGCCTGCACGACCGCCGCCACCAGCTCGTGCGCCGCCGCCTCATCCAGCGCGCCCTCGCCGACGCTACCCAGTCGTACGTCGTTTTCTTTTTCATTTTCGTTTTCATTTAAATACTTCTATTTCAATTTCAATTTCAAGATTTCATTATTGTTTTGAAAATAATGAAACAGTAATATTTGATATTTTGCCAAATGGAAAATTTACTCACGTTTTTCGTAACGACAGGGTGGAAGAAAGAGAAAGTATGCTGGCGGAGCAGGGAGAAGCGGAGGCGCGGGATCCGTTAGAACACATTCTGCAGTTCCTGCGGCGACACTCGCCCGATCTGCGATGCCTGAGTCTTCCACGCGACTTTGCCATTCATCACGTGCGCCTGCTGCCCGAGGGACTGCGTCATCTCGCGCTTCATCACGTCGTAGATGCGCAGAATATCGTCCCTACTGTGATTGCGCGTCTACCTTACCTCATCTCTCTGAGCCTTTCGGTACACATGCATCTCTGGCCCAAAAGGCCTGCATTGACTAAAACCTAGATTGGGGAATCAGGGAATGAAAATTACCGATGCTATGTTCGCTGACTTGCCGTCATCGTTAAGCACGCTTCGGGTGGAGGCAGCGATCGCATCACTTGACTCTTTCCGGGGCACGTTCCAGAATATTCCACCATCGTTGACAGAACTGCACCTGCGTTCGTGTCATTCTCTAGTGGCTCCTCAGTTCCAGAAGCTACCACCATCTGTGCAAGTATTAGGTACCGTGTAATCCCTGCAGAATGAATCTTATGTTAATCTTGGGCTTTGTCCTCACAGACCTCAGCGCGAGTCGTGGGATAACAGGCCAAATATTGGAAATGCTGCCCAAAGGCCTGTTGGTGCTCAACTTGCGTGATTGTCGCAGTCTTATGCTCTCTGAGTTGGCACCTGCCTTCAGCCGACTTTGCTGTAAGTTCTTCCATCGAACACAACCTTGACAAACCCTCTGCTCACCCTGTATTGGTGCAGGTCTGCAGGAACTCAATCTGCAGGGCTGCTCGATCGACAACTCTGTTATTCCTTTCCTGCCCAACTCGCTCCGTGTGCTCCGCCTATCGGGCCTCCTCAACGACGAAGCGTTAGCACTTCTGCCGCGTCATCTGCATGTGCTCACTCTATCCAACATGCCCTATATCTCGAACGCAGGCCTGAGGGCTTACCTTGCTCACCACTTCGCGCGGTCGGACGATAAAGCGGCCCAGAAGACGCCTCTTTCTGCCTATGGTCCACTTAAATCGCTCACGCTCGCCTTTTGCCCTAAGATCAGCGATGAGGGTCTCAAGCAGATATCCGACCTCGGCCTGGTCAAGCTCAAGGTGCGTGGCGGTGGCCGCAAATGCCGAATCACCGAGGAAGCCTTCCAGCACCTGCCTCCGACACTACGTCAATTGCACATCGAATCGGCGCCCTACGTACAAGTTTCCGCGCTCATGCTGCCGCCCTCAGTTCACTTTGTTCATCGAGCTTGAGGCTCGGTTGTTGCTTGAGCGTGTCATCCCCAGTTACATAGAGCTGTAAATAGTTAACCTGTACAAAACACCACTCTTCTATGGCAGAAAGTGGGCATCATCAAGTTGAGTGGTTCTTTCATTCATCCACTAAGCGTTTCCTAGCTAGGCTGTCTTGGATGGCGGATCTTCTCGCCGCAAGGGGAAGAGCATATTGGCCACGAACAGGCCGACGATAATAGAGAGTGCGATGGTGAGCATGTTAAAGCCGAACTGGATGCCCGACACGATGTCGTTCTCCATGAGCGCCTTGACTCCTCGCACGCCAACTGATCCAGGCACTAAGACAAGAATGCCTGAAAAACGGAGCGGTAAGGAGGAAGTGGCAAGGATTGAGACAAAAAGGAGACAGAAGATACCAGCCGTGATGGGAACTGTGGCTGTATGTCCAGTTAATCTAGCATGCATGTTTCCTACCACACCCGTAGCGAAAGCTGACAGGGTGGTACAGATTTGCGTTCGTATGCCACCCCAGCCGCCCAGGACTGATATGCCATAGGACAGAGATGCTGTAAAAGTCATCATTGGCCACTGATTGGCAAACATCAAGTAAGTCAATTTGGACCGTTAACGATAGTGATCTGGTATGTACCTGATTGGGTAGAGCCTCAAGGAGACCATTGAAAGTGGAGCAGATGACAAAGAAAAATCCAAACATCGCCCATCCGTTGATAGGATCGCAAAGATGATCTCCCGCCCTCTGCAGAAACTCGGCTTCATCTTCCCAAAAGACAAGAAGAGAACCTATCGATGTGGCAGTTAATCAGTGAGGAATGTCGGGTCGATGTTGTGGTAATTGTTACCAATAGCAAGACCAAATCCGAGCTCGAGCGCTATTAGCATAGCGAAGAATATTCGAACGGTGCCAGCTATCATCTTTCGTTCTGCCAACTCATTTACCCCCACTGTCAACGATAATCCTATACAACACCAGAAAGCTCATCAGTAGCGGAGTAAGAGACCAAGTGCATAGCGACATACCTGGAAGCATCCACACAATAGTTGAAAGAGAAATAGCTCCCCAACACGCTGGGTAGACGTATTCAACAAAGAGGCGAGCAAGGAAGGCGGCCGCAATCGATACGATAGCTTCCAACATTCGCTCAACGCTTTCATAGCGCGTTCCAATCAAACTTACAACACCAACTCCCGTTCCTAGTATAAAGCTCAAAAACATTTCTAGAACAAGTGATATCAGCGAGTATTCAGCACCAGCTGCAACGCATAGGTATACCTAGCCACCCTCCGCGAAAGAATACTGCACAAACACTTAGCGAAGCCAGGCCATACATGAGCAACTGACATACAAAACGAATGCGTGAGTTATGAACAAAAGGACAGAACAAATTATAAGAAGCTGCACCTTTGCCCATAGAGGATATACAGGACCCAGCTGACGTATTATATACAGTTCCATAGCCGCTTCCCGTAGACCGATCTGCCTGTTCGCCACTGAAAAGGGAAAACACAATTAAGAGGTTGGGCTGGGTCACTTGGACAAGAACGGTAATCTACCCTTGGTAGCGAGGTCGTCACACCACCGCAGTTTAGCACAATTGAGACCTCCTTGGCCCTTTCGATAGAGATACGTCTCTGCTTTTCTGTACATTTAAATTCACTTGTGTGAGCAGATAGCAGCTAGAGTATTGACAATTAAGTGTGAGACTCACCTCTCATCTTGTGGACCGAATGACATGATGACAAGTTCAGGAAAGACAGCATATGCAGCCACGACGCCCAGGCCATTGCTGATAGTGGCGACCATGTAAGAAATGAAACCTGGAACGAGCAAGTCGCGTGGTACCTCGCACGCATCATATTGTACTCGATGCGATGGACTGGGGCTCCAAAAAGATGCAGGGCTTCACACAGATCTTTCAAGAAGAGCACAGCTTCGTCATAATCCTCTTGCACTTCCACGCCACCGTACGTGTATCCATAATTGCTCATACGACCCTGTTGCATTTGCCATGCTCGGCCATCCTTGCCTCTCGGCAGCAGGGGAATGCCAGCTTCCAGATCATCGTCCTCATCATCGGGACGATGTGGCATTTGACTCTGCCACTCCTTGATCATCTGATGATGCTTTTCGACAAGTGGAGAACGATACAGTTCCTGTGTGGCCATCTGACTTGGCACGTTAAGCTGCTGCGAGCTGGTAGAGGGTGCTTTCAGAGCATCGGCTAAGCCACGCGCAGCCTCTGCAGCGGCCGTGGCCTCATCGTAATCGTCACCGCTCAGCGTCGCACGCTCACCAGTGGGAGACGTGAGCTGGATGCGCACTGTCTCCTGCTCGCTCTCTGTTCCCGAGGCAGCCGAGGTACTGGCCAAGCTCAACTTCCTCACTAACCCACCTTCCTCGCCACTCCGTGCATCATTCTCGCGCTTCGTCCAGATTCTATGTCGCTGCCCCGAACGAGCGAGCGTGCGCTGCTCCATTCCTCGAACATCCGTCGCGCCATCATAGAATTCATCAGCACCACCATCATCATCATCCATGTCCCGTTGGCCTTCATGGTCGTCTTCCTCGACTTCATTCTCTTCCTCGACATCCCATCCACTGCCGCGCCCACCGTCCGCCGCCTCAGCAGCCGCCGCCGTTGCCGTCCCGCGGCCGGGTCGCCTGTTCTGCAGGGCGAGCGTGGAGATGCTCCTCGTCTTTCGCCACTTGCGGCTCCGCTTGCGCCGACCCATCGCAGGGCTGCCCAAGGTTGCGATCGAAGATGAAGATGTCTGCAACGTAGACGAGGACGAGAGGGGAGCACCCGCGGATCCGGCGCCGCGGCTCAGCCGGCGCTGAAGATTGTGGGCCGCGATGGCGTCCTCCAGCTCGGGCCCCACCGACTCGCGCATCCGCTCTACAAAATCACCACGTAGTACCGACAGGGTCCGCTCGACTGAGCTGAAGAGGGGGGTGGCCAACGACATGCTGCTACGCCGGCTGAGCCGCGGCCGGGCGCTGGGCGAGCCAGGAATGGATGTTGTTAATGGATCATCATTGGGCACCAAACCGAAGGATGATGCAGAGCTCATCATCTTGATCTCCACAAATCAGTCCACGAATTTGTAGTCTGATGATCTCCCCAGACGAGATCAAGATGCAGAAGCGCGCAGCCTGCGCTGCAACATAGTTCAGATAATTTAAATTCCTGAATGTTGGTATGTAAGGTATGGCAACTATGAAATGTTTTATTTTTTCATTGTACCATGAAATGTCTTCTTCTTTCACATTTTTCATTGGTACTCGTGACATCCCTGTGTGCGATGGTGATGAACAATTGTGCCAATCACGCCTTGCTTGGGAGTCAGTGCGCCCATATGAGCTGTCAAGACCTACCTATGTTCGGGCTCAACGCGACAGTTTGTTTCGATCTACGTTTTTCTTGATTTTTCAGACGCTATTCGGGATATTTTTGTTTTTTGGCAACGTCCATCACCTATTTCCTAAAAGGATATATACCTTTGTCCGTTTATGGATGAGGCTGAAATCTCACCTTTGAACAAAAACAGCACTTCTGGCTAACGGCTCGTCGATCCTTCTTATCTGTTCGACTGTTGTTGTGGTGGTGTGGTGCTGTGGGAGGCATTCCTCTCCGTGCTTGGCCGCAAGCTTCCGTCAAGCACGACTCTGAGCAAAAAACATCATCATCCTTCGAGTCATCATCATCATCATCATCATCATCGTCACCGTCATCATCAAACATGGATAGAGGATCTCCTCTTACATCTCCATCATCTGTTCCAAAAAATTCTACATATGCTTATTCCTCTTCTACCTCAACGTCTACTTCTACCTCTGCTTCTTCTTCATCATCATCATCATCTCCTACTCCAACAACTCTAGTCTCTGCTATCCCTGGATCGCCTCCTCGTCGTGGACCATCTTCTCCTCTGCCACGACACAGAAGCGAAGTACCTGCACTCTCTCGGGTTCCGCCACCTTCATCTTCAATGATTCATGCTACTCTGCTGTCTCCGCACCGACAGCGAGCCCCTTCATTCACTCGCCTGGCAAGTCCCCGTTCGAACGCTGAAATGTCACCACCTCTCCCACGTAGCCCGCGTTCAAACACCTGTCCGCCGTCTGTGGGAAGCAATGGAGGAGGCAGCTCAGCTCCTGCAAACGAACGTGTGGAAGATCTGCGCAGGTTGATGTTGATGATCCTGGATGAGATATCATCATGGGTACACACACACTAATAGACGTCCTGTGCTTATGTGACGGCACAAAGGCTTCGGGTCATTCTCACTTACTCTCTGGTTCTTGCAGACGGAAGGATTGTATGCTGAGACGCAGGCCGTGCGTACCATGCAGGACATCACCAGTAAACGTGAAGACTGCACGAACCTGATGCAAGTGAAGATGGTACACTCGTGTTGTTGCTTGTGTATGGGATTGCAGCTAGGATCACTCACTCGGTAGCTCATAACTCAAGGTTCTTGAGGCGTTCCCGCTGGGAACAACCGCTTATCAGCCCAAGGCTTTACCGGACACCCCGGATTCCCTGACGCCATCGGAGGCTCAGCGATTACTCAACTTCTGGAAGAGTACCAGCTTCGTGCTGTGGGAGGTCAAGACCAAAGTTGGGATCATTCGCAAGTACGTCAGCCTTGCTGACTCATGGAACAAGCTCTTGGCTATAGGTACAGTGTCTTCTTGATCCACGACACGGGTGGCTACATGCTGAAGTCACTTGACGCAATGTACTTCAGGCAAGACACTTAATCGACTGCGCAGCAACTTCCCATCACGTGAAGGAGAGGACGCTTCACCACCGCAAACGCCAACTTCTCCGCTCCCCTCTCCTACGTCGTCTCTTCCTCCTGATCTTCTTCAACTTGCTGCATCATCCCCAACATCCAGCCCTTCTGCTTCTCCTCGAGAAGCATCCTCCACGTACTCAAACTTACGGAGCGTACGAAACTCCACGAGCGCTCCCTCTTCACCCACTTCATCTCCAGCCCCGTCTTCGCCTCTAACGCCCTCCGCGCTGATGTCACTCTCCGCTCCGAATCTCACTCGTCGGCCCACTGCTCCCTCGGCTCGTGTGATGTCTCCGGGATTCGTCACTCTGCCATCACCGCGACATTCTCAACTTTCCACTTCAGCTCCGAGCCCTGGAGGTGAGGTAGCCAAGTCACCAGGCCATCCTCGCCGAGGCGCGCCTTGGCACAACTTCCCAGCGCGCAAGCGCTTGACGTCCCTCCAGTTGTTCTTCACCAATCCTGATGCTCCCTTGACAAGTATCGATAGCAGCGGAGAGGACTCTTCCAGTTCAGGCGAACACGAACTGGTCTCTGACTCCGACACGGACTCCGATCCCGAGAGGAGGCGCCAGCTCTATCTGCAGCACGACAGGACGATTCATCGCCTCTCTAGTACACCCTCCCCTCACACGCAATATGCATGAGTGTGCTTGACTTACCACGAGTATTCAGGAGGAGCCGGGATCTCCAAGGTTCAGGCTGACCGGTTTCGTGATCTGTTACGAGAGATGCAGCTCGAAGGGGACTTCTCCTCGCTCGCTTCTGGTGCTATCACCCAGACCGTCACGCCAGAGTCAAAAGGTATGATCTGCTTGGAATCTGTCAACACGAGAATGGGCTTGTTGACGCTCTTCCTCCATCCATGTATGTAGTGGGTCAACTCAGGAGCAGCATGGCCCGACCGTATCATGCAGGACCTCTGCTACTGTACTCAAGAAGCTGGAAGAAAGTGTGGGGCGCTGTAGATCAACTTGGCTTGAAGATCTACCATACTGCTAAGGTAACCCATCACACGCCCTCCTTAGAGCCAATAACTGAAAGAATGAACAGGGAGACAAGCTTATCCGTGAGGTACCCATCAACGATATCGTGTGTGTAGTGCATCAGGATAAGCCAAAGGTTCACTCTGTTCATCATTGATGTCGCATTGAGCGCTCATTCATCGGGTTACTTTGATGTAGGAGGGGCAGCAAGAGTACTTCGAGATATCTCTAGCATGTGGAACACAACTGTGCCTCACCTCCCCCTCCATTCCCGAGACAACCAAGTGGATACTTTCCATAGACGGCATGAAAGATCGATCTGTCATCACAACCACGCAGAAGGTACTCTTCTTTGCCGTTTCATCAGCAAGAGAATGCCCATTCACCAGTCCCCACACCCTTATAGCTGTCACTGCTCCGATTACGTTACTTCTCGGGTATGAAAGGAGGATCGGTCAAAGCAGTGGATGAGGAAGAGTGGACATATAATGGACGAACAGGTAGTGTCACTATCTTAATTGCGTTTCTTGATGCAGAAACTGATCACTCGATGGGACAATTATTCAGGGGAGCTTACTGTATTAAACGGAATCAAATGCGAGGGAGGCAAGATGACGGTGACATACCTGTGGAATGGGCAGACTCTCATCCCTTCTCGCCTAGCTATGGAACGATCAGTGATGGAGCCTCTTGAGGCAGAGACCGATGATCAAACTCGCCTGCTAAAGCACGGCTTTGGATCCGGTACATCAATCACTCACGCCGTTGAACCTCTTCATAAACTGATAGCGCATGCCTCCGCAGGCACGTGGGATGGAGTGAAGTTGATGTGGTTTGGTGAGGCAGGACCAAAGACGAAGCTGCAGCACTTCTCGTTGATGCAACCCGATTTTATATACCTGTGGGACGAACAAGAGCGAGAGTTCAACGACGGAAAGAGCAGCTCTCGGATGCAATGGAAGTTCTCAAGACACTTCCTCGCCTCCAAGTCGAACCACGGACATTGGATCATCGAAGGCGACATTCCCGTACGTTTGTGCAATGGCCTCTAACTCCAGTTCAGTTGGGTCTGACTGATGTCTCCGTTACATCCACCCATTCTGCAGGAGCCCGTGGTGATGTGCCTGCAGTTGATGCGATATGTGCGCTATGGAGTGCCACCAGACGAACGAACACAATCACGTACCGACGCCAAGTGATCATACCTGTTTTGGCGAAAATGAAATAATTTCCCAATCTATAAATATTTTGCGAAATCAATCCTGTCGACCAATGGTAGCTGTCCACCAAATTAGGCCAAAATTGAAAAGAGGAAAAAAGCAACCTGGGAGTTACGTTGAATTGGAATCGCGAATATCAAATTAAATTGGTATTCCTCTCTTTCCTCTGGATTGGATCTATCTCTTGCCGACTTCGGAAGAGGCCAAGTCCCTTCGCATTAATTATTAATTAATTCCCACGTACGTGTACACGGCAGTGATTCATCAATCAATCAAAACTTTTGTAATTATTTAAATTAAATCAAGCATAGCAGGAGGAAAGGCACATGCGAGGTAGACACGATGACTGATACAGTCAAGTTTTCCAAGGTACCGCACCTCACTCCTTTCTTGTTCGAATTCGTGTAGAGGCTCTCCATTTTCGTAAAGTCGCAAATTATTCAAAACTAAATAATAATCAATAATGATCTAAACGAGGAAAATTATAATTTGTAGGCCCCAAATTCATGTCTCTACATCTCTTGGATCTTCCTTTTTCTGATTTCCACCCTTTTTTCTTCTCAGTTGTTCGAGAATGCAGGCCTCAAGGTCCAAGTACGTACATTCATCCATCAAAGATCCTTCCTTTCTCAGATCTGCGCGGATCGAGCTGGGCACATGGCCATGCTCGGTCCTTCTTCTCCCTCTACTCGCGGACGGAAGCCCTACGTAGGGCACGTCTGTGTGCACTGCTCGTGTGGGCTCTCTGTAGCCAGAGAGCAGCAAAGAGTAAATCATGCACGCACATGAGGGAGATGCCTTGCTCCTAGCTCGACTTGGCGTCGGCGTGTATTCTGTATGGATTGATGCCTTCCATCACTCACTCTCCTGTCACATCAGGTCTTGATAGCAGGCGAATGGTACTCGTACGAGTTTCCAGCCACCTCGACTGTAGATCACGCCAAGGTATCTCAGCTTGTCTCTTGGTGATGATGATAAGCGATCTGACCAGTGATTCTTCATTCGGGTACAGTACGAGATATTCAAGCGAACTCCGAGTCTCAAGGGGAAGAACTTTAACGACTTCTTCCTTGCATTGAGCGAGGTACTTAGGATCAGGCTTTCCGAGTTTCTCCTTGCTAACGCTTGATCAATTCGCATGTGGACACAGGATGATGTACTTCACGTAGAGTTCGTTAAATTGGTGTGGTCACACGAGCAATTACACACAGCCTTTCTTTCTGAATCCCCTGCACAACTTCAGCTCCTTCCTCGAAATAAGTACGCGGTCTTTTCCTCGCATGTTGTGTACACAAGCGCTTATTGCTGTGCAATCCTTAGGTTTGAGATGTATGGTGGGAAGAAGGGCAGTACACGACAAAAACCCAGCACACCGGCAGCACCAAAGTCCTCAGAAGATACACCCAAGTCTCCAACCACTGAGCCCACAGATAAGGTGGATATTATTATGAGCGATTTTACATCAAGTACACTGCTCCTCAAGAGATCATGCTGCTAAAGACTGATATATTCGAGCAGAGCTAGATAAGATATTTGACGAAGCCAAAAACATGCTTACTGCAGCTGATGAGGAAGTGATAGCACAGAAGCTCCAAAAGATCAACGGTTTCAAGGTAAGTGTCTAGTACCTCGCTGCAAGGTGTTCTGTTCGTAACCATATGCTTTTCTCTCAGGCGGATGGACTGGCAGTGCAGGTTTCCATTCCAGATTGTACCTCGGCATTCCTCGCCCTTCCTCCTCGGCCAAAAGAGGAGACAACAGAAAGCCAGATCCAGGTACCGAATGGTGCCACGTTTTACTTACTTAAATGTATCTAACATCATGCTTCAGAATGATGTAATCATCGCTGGCCTAGAACGGCTTTTGAATAGTCTGCGAGAAGGTAAGGCGGAAGTGCGACAACTGCGGATGAACGAGCTTACCGCCGAAACAAAGCGTCGAAAGAAAAAAAGCAAAGAAGCCAAATCAGGAAGTAACACTACGGAGACGACAGTAGAAATAACGCACAGTGAAGCTACACCCCCAGTTGCCAATGATGGCTCCGCCGCTAGCACCAGCGAACAAACAGCAAGTCCCATAAACCAACCCGACAACCTAGCAGGGTCAACATCTCTGCCGGCAAGTCCTCATCCATTCCGTATTGTAGATAAACCAAGAGAACGCGCGCGTACCGGCCAAGCACCGCAAGGCGTGCGTAAAGGACTCCAATCTCAACGTATCCGAGGCGAATCAGCGAGGGTGAACGCTACCGACGCGGTGGAGAAGCGACGCCCAACGTTATCATCCGATCAGGAATCGAATGGACGTTTGCGCAGTACATTCTTCAATCCACAGATTCGCAAGATTGCCTTGGGCTCACAGCGAACTTCGCGAATGGTACCGTGATTCCTTACTGAATTATGAAGGTCCTAGCTGTCATCATTAACCCATAATGAGTGCAGGAAAAACTCAGAAACATTCAAATCGGCTCGCTCATCGGCAAGCCTCTGGGTTGGACGAGCGGAGAGGACGAAGTGCGTGACTTTCGAGCGAAGATGGCTTACCTGTTCGACTTTGATAACTGGGAGGCGGGAGAGAAGCCTTTTGTGAATATACAACAGGTATTCATTGTGCTAGTCAAGTGCGGTGCTCGGAGCTAATGAGCCTGCATAATAGGTGTCGAGTTCCAATTTCGAACTTCCACTCGATGCTGAGCAGGTGAAGGTCAAACTTCATTTCCCTTCGGGCTCGCTTGTCAGAACGATGTTGTGTTCGGCTGATGACACGGTTTATGATCTCGGTATGCAGCAGCTTATCTGGATGCTACCTCATTCATGGATAAGGATTGCCATTAATCTCTTTCTCTCATTACATTTCAGTAACAACTGGCCTGTCGAGCGTCAAGATAAGACAAGTAATGGCGATTTCTACGGATATTACGGACTATTTTGTTAAGATATGCGGGTAATCTTGTCGCCATCCAGGCCTCTCATTCTGCGCAGATCTAATAGGTTGCTACTTTAGATATTCGTGGTATCTGCTCAATCTTAATGTCAAGCTTCGATCTGTCGAGCACGTACGAGAATGTATCAAGCGAAAGCAGGAAGTTGAGATTGCGCTCGTGGAAAAGCAATCCCTCAAAAAATTAAACGACTTGAACGAATTGGTAGAAATTGAGAATTTCCAGGTAACAACCATCCTCGACGGCCAGAGCGTTTCCTTCTGGCGACTCATGTTGCGTCGATAATATCAGGACATCGACTTGGGTATGGAACCGCAACCTGAGGACGACGAAGCCGAGACTTCTGCTGGTGGGTTTGAAGAAAAACGATACATACCGCTTTCAGAGATCAAGCGTAACTTTGAAGTCAGGTATTGATCTTCCAGGACCTTGGACTTCTCCTACGCAAGACTTCTTATATTTTTTGCAGGATCATCTGTCTTGAGGATGCGGATTTCGGTGAGGTTCCAGCTTTGCAGCAGCTCAAGGGCGCACCTGTCAACTTTTACGTTTCGGTCGCTCTTTACCATGGTATGGC
>CDEZ01021390.1:0-14320 GCA_000826365.1 Acanthamoeba royreba | reverse complement strand
AGGCGTCGGCGCTCTTCCCAGGTAGGCGTGCGGAGCGTGCCGTCGGGTTCAGCGATGTACATGATGCGCGTGGCGTCGTCATAACGCTGGCGGCGTCCCCATGGCGGGCGACGAGAATCGCTTTCCATAAAGATAAAGCCCTTGTAGTCGTGCGGCTGCGTGGGCGTAGGCCGACCGAGCACGCGCGACTGCGCTTCGGGAACTTGGGAGCCATCAGCACGGACGGGAGGGCTTGGCGGAAGCTCGCGAAGAGGCGCGCCACGCGGAGCGCGTGCGAGACGGAGTGCGCGGGCGTGGTCAAGAAGACGGTGATCATTTTCGAGGGCGTCCTCCTCGAGCGGGAGGCCGCTGCCGGGCAGACCGCCGCTGCGCTCGGATGCGAGGATCCGCTTGTCGGCCATGCGGTGCACGACGCCAAACTCCTGTTCGAGGAGCTCCACGATGCCCGAGTGCAGGACCTCGCCCTGGCGTACGGCCTCCTCGCGCATGCCCATGAAGGTGAGGATGGCCTGCACGCGGTCCTTGCGGAGGCCAAAGTAGAGGCTCAGGTTGTCGAGATCCCAGCGGCGCGGGTCGAGCTTGTGGAGACGATAGAGCTCCTCCTTGGTCTCCTCCGAGAGCATGGGGCGGGGCGCGTGCATGCCGCGGTACTCCCACACCAGCGCCTTGGCCAGGAACTCCAGCTCCGCATTCTCCGCCGCGTAGCGCGCCTCCTTGCTGCTCGCCCCTCCCCTCCCGCCCCTCCCCGTCCCCTCCCCGGGCGACTCCATCAGCTCCTCCTCTTCCTCGTCGTCGCCCTCCTCCTCCTCCTCGTCCTCGTCGAGGGCGGGAGGTGGGCGGCGGGAAGCGGAGGTTGTGTGGAAGGTGCGATGGAGGAAGGAGGCCGAGAGGACGTCCGCCGTACGACGGGAAGAAGAGGTGCGAAGATTTCGTGGCCGCGGCAGCCATGTACGGATGGAGGAGGAGGAAGGGGCACTGTCGAAGGGCGCCGAAGCAGCACCAGACCTGTGGAGGGCTGAAGTCGCGGCAACAGAAGAGGCCACGGGAAGGTGGTACCAGAGGGCTCTGGGTAGCCGTACGGTCTCCCCGAGCGATGAGGCGGCAGCAGGGCGCAGCATGACGAGCGTCTTCTTCATCTCTCTCCCCGATGGCCTTCGTTTCTTTTTACCGGAGCTAAGAAAAGAAAAAGGAAAAGAAAAAGAAAACAGGATGTGCGAAACCAGGAGGATGTGATCAAGAGAGGATACATGGCTTAGCTTGCGTCTCACAGACGTTGGGCTCGGCAAACAGCCACACTTTGACCTTTTTGTCTCTACCGAAGGTGGGAATGGGAGTGAGCGCTGGTTCGGATCGAGGCATGGGAGAGCGTACGACGAAGCGGTCACCAATTTGGTTTCATCGAACTGCAGCTCGCTCAACCTGATAAGATGGATCAGTGGACGAGGGCAAATTTGACCAGCGAGGTCGATCGAGCGAAATGGTCTGCAGTTACCTTCCTTCGTGAGCCTTGAATTTGTTGATTCGACGAGCAGTGCACATGTCATGCACCATGACGGTACCCTTTACGTTACCACTGACCACCTATCATAACCACAGCGCGGCTTAGGCGCTCTCTGCTCTGCGTGATCACCCAGGAGCACAGGGAACCTTATTCTGGTCAAACTGGAGGCTTGACACATAATAGCCGATAGGATGCGCCCTCTTGATCTTGCGGATTGTCATCACACTGGCCACAGTCCTTGTGTCCCATATCTTGATCTTGGAGTCTCCTGCGGTACACACCAGGTGGTGGGGGCCGCTCTGGTCCATGATACATGTGCATTAAAAGAAGCAGCTCAGAAAAAAAAAGCACACAGGAAGGGTTCTCATACTCGAACGCAAGATATCCAACCACGGTGAACTTTTTTCTCTGTTCTGATGCATGCGCCGGTCTCAGCATCCCACAACTTTAGTGACTTATCCAGGCTTCTATAGAAGTAAAAAGAGTAAGCTCACTAGGATAACCCACCAAAGAGCTACAAAGAAGCATTCAGTACCCGCTGGCTATACAATTGAGCTGTGGGAGAAGATCTAGCGTGGTAACTGCTCGCTTGTGCCCGTCTTTCTTATCCGCCAGGTCGAGAATCATAGACTCACTCTTCAGATCCCAGACCTAGTATCAATGCACCATCGTAAGCCATGGAAAAGCTGCAATATGGAGGGCGTACTTTGATCGTTTTGTCTTTCGAACCGCTAAAGACAAGCTCAGCTTCTTGAAGCCACGCTAGGCAGTAAACTGAACTTTTGTGCCCCGAGAGTACCACGGTTGTATCAAGCTTCTCCAAGTCCCACACCTTCATGTCCTGTCAGTCTGACACGCCGCAGAACACAAGCTTGTGCGCTCTGTCCTTACCCGGATCGTTTCGTCCCTGCCGGCTGAAATCACTGTGGAACTGGTACCACCGCCTAACAGTACGGAGTAGATCGAGTTTCTGTGCCCTCGCAAGACGTGATCAGGCTCCAGAGTCCGTTTCTCGCCCTTCCTAGCTTTTGAGGCTTGGTCACCTTAACACACATAAACGAGAAGACTATGAGCTCTGGGCGTTTTGATCACGCGAACTGGTTCGGGCCGCAACCCACCATCATGAATCTGTACGGCGGCATCAAGAGTCTCTAAACGCCACACACCAATAGTCTTTTCAATGAGCATGTTCTGCAGATCTTCGAGGTTCTGATCGGGCAGGCTTGTGCCAGCCACCAGGTATCTCTCGTTGAACTTAACTGAAGACATGTGCAGCTGCTCGTTGGTAAGAACGAGAGCAGCCTTGCGCTTGTGGCCTCTCTTCCGCGCGTTGTAGGCAACGCGCTCCCCGGTCTGGTTTCTGCGTTTCGACGTGGTGAGTAGGTCCATTGCTTTTATCAACAGAGGTAACGCACAGGAGTGAGTTGTAGAAATGCTCATCCCGCATCCAGTTGCGGTTTTCGATGAGAGATTTCTTATAGTAGAGCGCCTTGTACGAGTTCTGCGTGGCCATCAGGGTGCTCTTCTTCACTTTCCCAAAGAACTTCTTATCGCACAGTATTCTGCACTTGAGCGCATGAAGCTTGCCGTAATCTCCACCAACCCACACCCACTATCACACCCACCACAACAAGCGTTACAAGTCGAGTGATGTACCGCCATAGGCTGCCATATATCACGCCATAAGAAAACATTGACGTCAGTAGCAGCAACAGCAAAGATAGGAGGTGTTCATATGCGGGAGGATGATGGTGGGGAAGGGGCACCTGGCGTCTTGAGTGAGAACATGCCAACGGGAGCACACGAGGGCGCACGCGAGTAGATCACCATCACTGAGGAAGGCGAACACGGCCACCCACATCTCGTCAGGCAGCCCATAGTCACTCTCTTCCACCCCATCGGGATGACCCGTTTCTTCCTCCTCCATGAGGCAGAGTTTGAAACCGCCCGTTTGGGAAAGGATTCCAAAACAGAAGAAATGGAATTGGAATTTCTCGATGGTTTCTTCTTCTTTTTCTCCTTCTGGGTCTTTTCTCTCCGGCCAATCTCAGATTTTCGCTGCATCTTCTCTCTCCTTTTTCTTCGCTACACACACACGATGGAGGCCCTCCTCAAGAAGGACATCTCACAGATGACCTACGACGAGCTCGAAAAGGCGGCGCGACACTACGGCCTCAACGAAAGTTCCAAGGTAGACCTCGTCCAGATCGACGGCCTTGTACGCCCCCCCCCCAAAAACACCCAAAACAAACCACGAAACAATACATGTATTGCATGTCCCCCCGGGCTCCTGGAGGATCAGGCAGAAGCCAAATAAATTTACAAATAAATATTGGAGGGTGGGATGAAGAACAATAAATAATATAATAACAACACTGGGCGGTGCGGCAGGTGGTGTTGAAGATCATCAAGCACTGCCGCGAGAATCTGCCGGAGCTCGTGACGGGACAGTTGCTGGGCCTCGACGTCAACACAACGCTGGAAGTGACCAACTGCTTCCCGTTCCCGCAACGCGACGACGACGCCTCCTCCACCGTCGATGAGGCCGAGTCTGGCGCCAAGTATTCCCTTGGTGCCGCCACCCCTCCGCCGCTGCACCACCACCCACGTGCATACGCACAAGCCAATATAATATTGCAGAGTTACCACTCGCTGACAAGCTTTTGGGCAATGCGCAGAGATGATGCGTCACCTGCGTGAGGTAAATGTGGATAACAACACGGTGGGCTGGTACACGTCTACGTACCTTTCATCCTTTCTCTCGGAATCCTTGATCCACGACCAGTTCAACTATCAAACCACCATCAGCAAGTGCGTGGTCGTAGTTTACGATCCCCTCAAAGTACGACCAACTCGATTGAAGAGAGATCAGATGCTTGGAAAGTGAATTATATAATTCACCTCCATGCGGCTGCAGACAAATCAAGGCGAGCTGTCCCTCAAGGCCTATCGGCTCTCGGATGCCTTCATCGAGCTGTATTCGAATGAAGACTTTTCTGCTAGCAGGTAGCATCTGATCGCCTGCGGCTTTCCATGTGATAGCTATCGAATGGAAAACCTTACATGCAACTCGTGACAGTGTTACCAAGGCCGGCCTCTCGTACAACAACATTTTTGAAGAAATCCCCATAAGGATTAGCAATATCTCGCTTGTAAAAGCGTTCTTGGCTGAGCTTGAGGATAATGGCTTCCTCGAACAGGGTTCTGAATTCGACCGTCTGTCCGATGTCTCCAGCGACGCCTTCCTCGAAAAGGGTACCTAATGTTATGCTTTTCGCCTTATCCCGAGTTGTCAAGTCTCATCGTGTGGACGAGCGCAGGCATGCGCTATCTCATCAAATCCATCGATTCTTTGGACAATGAGCAAAAGAAGTTCCAGAAATATCAGTACTACCAGAAGAATCAGAGGCAGAGGAGGGTAAGTTCTACCTTGTCGGGCCTTTGTTCTTTCCGCTGATGACTGTCGCCGCGCTACGCAGGGTGACGACGACGACTCTGGTAGGCCGCAGCCGCAGCCACCTAGCCAGCTTGACAATTTGCTCGTCACCGGGCGCGTGAACAACTACTGCGAGCAGATCAACCAGTTTGTTGGACAAGGGTTTTCAAAGCTTTGCATGCTGCAAGGCCTCGTGCAGGGGCAGGGCAAGGGAGAAGCTGACGGCGCCGCTACCAGCCACACCTCTGCTTGAGGATCCGCACCAACGAGACTGGCAAAGCGCTACTTGTACCTCCGCTTGGTGGCCAAACAGCACTGGCGAAGAATGCAGATAATGTGCAGGGGATAGAAGGGAGCATGCCGCGCATACCTGCTGGATCCCCCCCCTGTTACCGTTTGCGGTGTACCGCCACACCAACGTCGTTTGTGCTGTTCGCTCTCGTCGTTAGAGAGAGGGAAGGGGCAGGGTTGGGTATGGAGGACCTCTCGATGCCGGTGTTCGAACAAGAGTGCGCCTATGATGACGAGAACGCCCTCTTGATATGCAACATCAAGCCCATCCTCTTCAACTTCCGCGATTTGGCTGCGGCCTCCACGTGAGTGCATTTCATTTTTATTTCATTTTTATTTTTATTTTTATTTTTATTTATAGTTGTTTTATTTTGTGGTGTGACGTCGGTGGGGCAGGAGGCGGTTGCAAGTGGGGCTCTTGTGGCGGAGCGCAGCGGCATGTCGCGGCTTTCCGGACGTGAGTGCGTCGGAGGTGCCTAAGATACTCGCGTGCGTGCTTCTCATCACAGCTGCCGCACCAGCGGTGTGGTGTCCTCGTAGTAGTTGACGATGGCGTGTGTGGCTTCAGGTGGTGGGTCAAGGAGGCGCGCATCCGCACCATTGTGGACCTGCGCTCTCGAGGGGAGAAGAGGTACGCACGCCATGCTGCGGAGAGGCAAGTCGGAGTGTCGCTCGATTGGCTTCTTATGCCCCTGACGTCTGCTCAGAGCGGACCCTTTCGATACGCTCGTCGAACGGGCCTTCCCAACAGTTCAGGACAGCCGTATCATTGGAACCAGTCGGTGTGTATATCTATATGTACCCGCACTTCAGCGGTACCTCATAACGGTTTTGCTTCGAACATCGTACAGGCGGAAGCGATTCAGCTGCAATCTGATGAACACGCGCATGATGATCGAAGGCCTGGTGATACCTTCGCCAAACGAGGTCAAGGTTCGTGAGGGAAAGAGTTGGTCCAATCCATCCTCAAACTCGCATCCCTCTAGAAAAAAGTGCTTCGCGCATTTTTGCAGCCAGAACCAGCTGCCAAGGGAAGCCGAACGAAAGCGGCCATGACGACGTTTATCAAGGTACGTACCTCGCCGAGACGCACGCCAACATGATTGGGCAGTGCAACAACATTTATCCTTAGGAGGTAATGAATCCTGGAGGACTCACAAGATACTCAATATTACTCCTTACTTTTTCTCAGCCTACCCTGCTCAAGGTACACTCACTATTAGTGCTTATTTTTTATTTTTATTTTTACTTTGTTGATTTCTATTACGGTGATCATTTGGTTTGGGCAACATTCGGCTGGTAGTAATGAGCGTTGTTACAGGTTTTGCGAATATGCAGCGATCCCAGAAACCATCCTGTTATGTTTCACTGCTCCTCAGGCAAAGACAGAACGGGTAACCGTGATAACCTTCGCTATAACTCAACGTGTTTCTTAAGGCAGTCTACTGAACGATAGGGCTGATAGCGGCTCTTATCCTAGCGGTCTGTGGTGTGAGTGATGAAGAAATATTTGACGATTATGAAAAGTCGGAGGCCTATCTTACTCCTTGCATGCACCTCATCCAAATAGAAGGTACTCATATCCATGCTCTACATGTCCTCCAAGATCCTCATATCCGTGCTTCATTTGTACTCGCTTTATATCTTAGATCGAAGTAAGGGATTGGATCCTGAATTTGATGGCACACCGCGCTACGTGATGAAACGCACCTTCAAATGGATACGGAGAATATGGGGCAGTGTGGAAAAATATCTCAATTACATCGGATTTACATATACGTACCGTGCGCTCTTTTTCCGCTGATTGAAGGAAGCAACACAAGCTCACTGGCAGTACGGTTAAGTGAGCAGAAACGACTGAGTGAGCTTATGCGATTTGGCAATAAAAGCCTCAAGTCAAGAGAAAGGGAAGAACAGCATCTTCGCCAACAATATCTCTTAAGCCCTTACGGTCGGCCAGGACGCAGTGAGGCCTCGTCACGGAAGCGAGATCATCCCAGACGCAGCGAGTTTGCACGCTCGCAGTCTCTTCCTAAGCTTCTAGAATCACCCAAGAAACAGGTTTCTTCCTCCGAATCCGAGGACCAGCCGGAGACTGACTCTCAAGCGAGTGATAACGGCAGTAAGGAATCAACTCCAAGCGTTAGTGAGACCAGCAATCACAGCGCTGTTCCTCCAATGATTCCGTTTTCGTCGTCTGCTCTCTTCAAACCAGAAGGCCGTCGATCGGATGATATCCAACGCCGTAGCGTTTACCCTCCACCGCCGTACGACGATCACGCACACGAACGATATCGCCTTCTCGCAGTGGGTCGGAACGGGCCCGTCTTTCTCGGCGATGACGAGGATATGCCGCCCCGGTATCTGCCAGGAGATCGCGTTAGGGATCCGCATGAAAGTCGAAAGAGGGTAGCCGAGATGCTAGCCACAGAAATGTTAACCGAGGCGGCTCCTAGGACGGGAAGGGAAACTGAAGGGGAAGCTTCTCTGCCGGACTTAGAACGCACACAGTTGCAGCTGCTGCGGCAGGCGCACGAACGACGACTGAATGATCTTAAGGAGCGATTTCACCTCCACTCGCCGGCACCCTTTCACTCCGTTGCGGATTCGGACTGCGGCGATGCAAGTGACACGTCGACTGAACGACATGCGTTCCGCACGGTTTCTGACTCCTCTTCTTCCTCGTCTTCTTCTTCGTCAGCAGAAGAGGTGCCCCACGTTCTGTTGACCGCAGAAGAAAGATCTCCGCACTCAACACCACGTGTATCATCACCACTTACGTCCCCGCCGGTCTTACGACTTTCTTCCGACACGAAGCATTCATGAACAGAAAGAAAGAGGATCTATAAACGCACACGGAACTGCGCTAGGACCGTACGATTTGCACTGTTCGTGTGTTTAGTTAGAGGGGTAAAACTGGGCGGCAGCAGCTGGCTGGCCCGCGTGACAGCAATGAGAAGGAGGGGAAGAACACTCCACCCATTCATCACTTCTTACATAGGTTGGCAATTAGCTCCTCCAGTGGTAGCATGTCTCTCTTGTCTACCAGCTTGAACTCATCCACAAAGTAATAGAAATGCTGCGACATGCGCAAGATACAATTCAGTATCCACACCATTCATGTAAGCGTTGCGGAAGAAACAAGCAGCTACCTGGAAACACGTGTTGAGGTGTGCTTCTTCGCCAAGCCCTTTAATTTTATCAAAGTGATGATAATACATGTGCGCGTAGACTCTGAACAGCCGCTTGAGTACCTGCTTTATTGTGTCTCGAAAGTTCTTTGTGAAGGGAGCGTCTGCAGCCAAAAAGAGAGAGGGACATCAGCTTGATATCTAGGCAAACTTACACCTTGGGCTCATTCTTAGAATGAACATGGTTTGATTCACTCAAGCCGCCACGATAAGGTACGGTTCGGCGAATAGGGAAGTTCGTACCGGGCTGCACTGGGAAGATATTTTCGTCGTCGATCAGGCCTTGGATCCATGCGAAAAGCTTCTCTACGTATTCGGGTGCAGATAACTTCACCGGTTTCTGCTTGCCGTCTTCAGCCCATAGATACTCGAATCTGCCACGGCAAACCAGGCCATCAGCAGTCAAATGTATGTATGCAAGAAAAGAGAAGATGACAACAACACAAAATGGAGAAGAGCAGAAAGCGGGCGCAAGAGTGGCTTCCAACGCACTTGGGCCCAGCCGTCATGACGCGGCAGGTGTGCGGTGTACAGAATTCACCAATGCTGCCGTAGAGGATGTTGACGTGGTTGAAGAAGTCCACAGCTGCGGTGGTTGGTACGCGGTAACACGAATATCATCAGGTAAATATCATCCACAATACATTTTATATTAAATATACTCGTCACCAGAATAAGAATAAACCGTAGACAAGATTGTGTAAAGTCGGCTCACAGAGAGAGTAGTCTAGTAGCACGAGGAGGTCGAGCAGGAGGAGTAGTAGGAGGAGGAGGAGGGGAGGAGGAGTAGTAAAGGGAGGAAAGGGACAAGACTTGGAGAAAAGTAAAAAATGAGGCGGGAGAGTCTGAGATAAAGATTTAAACAAATAAAAATGGGGAAGGGGGAGAGAGGGGGGGGGTACTGTGGACGGCGAGCCACTCGTCGAGGTGTTCTTTGTCAGGACAGAGGACGGCCTGCTTCAAGTCCCCCATGTTCTTGAGGGTCTTGCGCGACTTCTTATGGAGTTCATAGTCGGCCATGGCGGGGTGTGTCCGATGCACTTGGTGGTGGCCCTCTCTCGTCTTGCTGCGTTCGTTTTATTTTATTTTTTTGACTTGCTGGTGAGCAGTTTGTTTGTCTAGTCTCGAAAGGATATATTTATTGTTAATCTTATTATTATTATTATTATTATTATTACTATTATTATGCGAGATGCAGCTCCTGGTAGTCCCCTTGTTGGTTTGGTGGGGGGCGCAACAGGGCAACCGTTATTCTTGATTTTCCTACGTTTCCGATGTTTTCCTAAGACCATTGTAGGAAAATAAAGGAAATGCTCATTTCCGGGGCTCCTTTGGAATTACTTCCCGGAAGAGGTTCATTATTATTTTTATTAAATCAGCTCCTCGTCCAGCGCGTTTCCCCCCGAGTAAGGCCCAGGTCGTTCGCAGCCAAGACATATCATGTCCGCCACGAAGAAGGTACGTCGTGTGACGGAACGAGGGGGGGAGGGCTCTAACGGTCCTCCCTGCAGGAGGAGTGGAGCAAGTGGAAGGTGGAGGAGCTACGAGAGGAGCTGCGCTCTCGAGGTTTGCCGACGGCAGGACGGAAGGCTGAGCTCGTGGCGCGCTTGCAGGACGCCTCCTCGGGTGTCGCTGGCGGCGGCGAAGCAAAGGAGGAAGCAAGGGCACCCAAGGGCCGTACCGCGGCCAAGCGCAAGCAGAAGGAGCAAGAAAAAGACGAAGACGAAGACGAAGACGAAGAGGAGGCCGAACCCAAGGCAAAGAAGAGCAAGGCGACCCCAAAGGCCGCAAAGGGAGGCCCGGTACGGCCCCACACATTTTTATGCACAGAGTATTTCTATGTCTATTTTTCTGGGGTAGGATAAGGCGGGTGCCTAACCGTGAACACGATGTTTGTATACGTATCTGTACTCGAACCACAGCAAGCGGTGTGGACGCCCAACGAAAAGGGCAACTGGGCCCCTCCCCTCCCCGAGGATGACGGCTCGTACGACTTCCCGCTGTTTTGAGCGCGTGCTTTGCTACTCCGCCAGTGCAGTGCTGTGTGTCCGCAGCAAGATATGTGCGTGTGGTGGTGATGGTGGGTCGTCACTGATCATCTTCCTCCAGGAAATTCATCAAGCTCGTGAGCTGGAACCTGAACGGCCTCAACTCCGTTCATAAGGTGGGCCCGCCTCTTCAATAAGCTTTTGCGAGAAGAGAGCAAACAGCACGTTGAATCTATGCATGTCCTAATTCAATTGAACCGGTGCGCACCAACTCGGCGCCACGCAGAAGGGATTCTTGGTCAAATACGTGAAGGAGGAGAAACCGGACGTCATTTGCTTCCAGGAAACCAAAACGCAGGCCTCCACGATGATAGCAAGCTTGCTCGGTCAAGACTATCCCTACGAGTACTGGAATCACTCAGTCACAAAGCTCGGCTATGCCGGCACCGCGTACGACGTGACACCCATAATTCCACTAATACATTTTCGAGTGCTCATGAAGTTTCAATCATCTGCAGCACATTCTCCAAGATCAAACCACTGAGCGTCACTTACGGTATTGGAATCGAGGAACACGATGGCGAGGGGCGAGTGATCACAACCGAATTCGACACATTTTACCTGGTCAATACTTATATCCCTAACGCAGGACAAAAGCTCGAAAGGTGCGGCAACCTCCTCTTTGTCCAGTTCGTTCAGAACAACGACACACCCTTATGGGCGACAAATTGTGTTTTCCTCTCCATCCACAGGCTAGATTATAGGCAGGTATGGAACAAAGATTTCCTTGCCTACCTCAAAAAGCTCGAGCAGACCAAGCCTGTCGTATGGTGCGGCGATCTGAATGTACGTCAATCCACTTCTTCTTCTCAACCAGTGACGAACTGCATCCACTCAACCAGCATGTGCAGGTGGCGCACCACGATATCGATATTGCGAACCCCAAGACCAACGTACCCATTTTCAACCATTCCTTGTTGTGGTGGTGGTGGTGATTGATTGATGATCTGATCTCCTTCCTTCTCCGAACAGCAAAAGTCTGCTGGTTTCACCAAGGAGGAGAGAAGAGATTTTGGTCTCGTGCTCGACAGCGGTTTCGTAGATACGGTGTGCGCCCTCACCACGGCTCTGATGATGGCCACCGCCGTTTTGCGGAGCTCACCGCGGGACTCTTTGCTCACATCCGCACCATTGCAGTTCCGGCACCAAAACCCTGATCTGCAGCAGTTCACCTACTGGTCGAACCGCTTCAACTGCCGTGCCAAAAACCTCGGTATTTGAGGCCATCCCTCTCCTCCGCCGCCATTTCCCCCGCTTCGCTCTCCCCTCACACTCCTGCACACAGGCTGGCGATTGGACTACTTTGTGGTGTCGCAGTCCTTCCTGCCCTCCTGCGGCAAGTCGTTCGTTCGCCCTGATGCCCTTGGTTCTGACCACTGCCCGATCGGCCTCCTGGTCGCGAAAGCTGACCCAAACGCGGCCTGAACTGTCCCCAGTCTGGACCTTCCACCAAGAAGAAATTCAGAGGGAAAAAGAAGGAAAAAAAGAGAGGGGTCACCACCGGTTTTTTATTTTATTTATTTATTTGTGTAGAGAGGACAGATGGAGGCGCTCGTGTCCAAAATCCTGGGTTCCACGCTGAAGAAGTTCATTAATGGATTCAACAAAGAGATGCTCTCCCTTCAAGTCATGAAGGGCACTGCTCAGGTCAAGGACTTTGGTACGGGGACCGCTCCTTCCCGGGATGAAGAGCAGCAACTGGAGAAGGGGGTTTTTTGGAGAGGGGGGGGGACATGGTCGTGGTGGTGCGCTCTTCACATCTTTTTTTCTCGTTGTTTGTTGGGGTTTGGGGGGGTCTATATCTTCCTCACAGAGCTGAATCCGGAGGCGCTGCAAGAGCTCATGTCGCTCCCCACGAACTTGGAGGTGGTCTCGGCCAAATGTACCGAACTCAACATCAAGGTGTTTGGCGATACCCCCCCCCCTCCTGCTCCGGAACGCGTTCTTCGGGTGAATGCTCATGCGGGCCTCTTTTCGTCCCCTCTCCTCCACCATCCACACAGGTTCCGTACATGAACCTCAAACGTGAGCCAATTACGTTCTCACTAGAGCGGCTCGATCTCCACTTGCGCGAACCGGAAACTCTAAAGCCGATGCCCAACAGCCTTGCTCAGAGGTAGGATGTTTCCGTGTGCTGGTTTCAAACGTTGTACCCGCTCATGCTCCCCATGAACAGCTTTGCTGGCAAGCGAGGACTTTCGGAAAAGGCTGAAAAGATGGACATTTTACGTGGTGTGAAGCTCGAGGTCAAGGAGTGTCACATGACTCTCGAAACCATGGCGCGTGATTCGTTTCACCCCGATCGCAGACCAGGCCTCAAGATCGATGTGCTCAACATGGTCGTTCAATCCACCAACGCCAAGTGGGAGGTATTCAACAAGCGGTGTTATGTGTCCCATCAGCAGCTCCAGTCCTCATTCGCCTATATTCAAAATACCGCAGGTCGTTGGCGACCTCACCCAAACGCAAATTTTCAATAAGGAGCAAGGCGTAGGACTGCTCTACAAGCTGATGAAGATTGAAAACATTACAGTGGCCTCCATCGCACATCCCTCTGATGAACCGGTAAGCAATCGCTCATCTCAGTGGTAACAAACGAGTGCGATTGTCGCCTGATAGCGGTATCGTTCTACTGTGCCATCCGTGACAGGTCCCTATAATTGAAGGGCTACCGATGGAGCTGCGGGTACGACGACCCAGCTTGGCTTTCTATGCTTAATTATTAGCCATCAACACTAGTCGTGAGATCTTACTACCTATGTCATGGCTCCGTAGATCCTCACTCAGTTTGATGGCAAAACCAACCTATGGAAATCCAGCTCGCTGGAGGCAGTCTTTGAGGAAATCAATTTCAGCCTCACGCAAACGAAATGGCAGCGGCTCGCCGAGCTGAGCCTTGCACTTAGGTTTCGCTATTTGGTCTTACGTACAGCTTGCAAACCTAGCTTACTTATTTTCTTTTCCTCTTTTGCTGTCGGTGGGTACCCTAGGGATTGTTTTGCTCGTGAGGTACCGGCGTCGCCAGCCGTGACCATAGAAGGCCAGGACCTGCGTGCAAACATGTACCGCGAATTTCTTCTTTGCCGTGGACACTTAGTAGTCGACAAGTATTGACAACGGTTTACTAATCGACCGTGGCAGGCTCACTTACGGACTGACCCTGCACCGATTCGTAATCGAGTTCCTGAAAGGTCAGCAGGGAAGTGACGAGGGTTTCACCTTCTTTGGCTTCGGCTTGAGCCTCACCCTATCTCCGGAGCGTCTCATCACTTATATCATTAAAGGTACGGAACTCGTAACTCAGAACTCCGTGTGCTAGCCCTCATTCTCACCACCCGATCTCTTTGAAGACCTTGGTGGACGAGGCCAGGACCAACCAGTCGAATGTTGGGAATCCTTAGTGGAAGCTACGGTGTCCGCAGTTACTTTCCGAGAGCGCAAACCCTCTGCTGATAAGGAGCCTCAGTACATGCGTCTACTTGCTCAGTCAACTGAGAAAAGGGAGGGTACATTGTCAGCTCCTGATGACCCCGTGTAACGATGCACACTCAAATGTAATGACGACCGCGCCAGATTCGTTCAAATCGGAAAATGGATCGATGGTGAATGTGAAAGTAATGCACAGATCGAAGGTGGAGGGAGATGAAATGACAAAACGTCGCGTGCCTACTGTGGAAGCTCACGTATCCACCAACGGCGTACAAGTGGTCTTCGATAAGCAAGTCTGGAAGGATCTTCATACGTGGATCGTTGAGGGACCACTCGAAGCAGATTTCGAGAAGCAGACCGCACATTTTATCGAGCTTTTCAACAAGAAGCGCGAGGAAGGCACGTTGGCCGAGCTGAAGGACTT
>CDEZ01021385.1:9737-27895 GCA_000826365.1 Acanthamoeba royreba | reverse complement strand
CAAGAGGCGGAGCGGGCAAAGTTCATCGTGGAGAAGGCCCAGCAAGACAAGCGTAGTATCGTGATCCGAGCGGAAGGAGATGCTGAGTCCGCGCGCATGATCAGTGAGGCCATTCAGTCCAATCCTTACTACCTTGAGCTCAAGACCATCGAGGCGGCTCGCGACATCGCCCACTCTCTGGCCAACTCACAGAACAAGGTTTACCTCAGCAGCGACATGCTCATGTTCAATCTCCTGGGCTCTCTCGGCGGGTACGCCCTGCTCGCTTGGCCAACTTCTGTTCGTTTTTGGTCTGGTTAGCTGACACGTTCTCGGCAACAACAGAGCCAGCAACAATAATGCCGCATCGTCCTTCGTCAACTCTGTGCTTTCAGTCAAGGAGAATGCTCCCGCCCAGAGGAAGTGACCTGCCTCCTTGTGAGCTGGTGGTTCTTTCGCAATAGAGAAAGCACCCGGTTTGCCCTTTTCGCTCTTTGGAACCAGCCCTGTGTCTTTCTCGTCCGTTGTTCTGTCTCTCGGAGTCTGCAAACTATTGGTGTTCCGGTAGCTTGGCGTCTGAGTTGCCGAGGCCACCCGCTGCCAACCGTTACGCCGTTCGTTGTTCATTTCTTCCAGTCTCTAAACTTCCAGCACTGTAAGCACAACGGTGAGGTGTGCCGGCCTGCCCCGCCACGATAACAGCAGGTTATATTTTATAATCAGCACACTTCCTCCTGCCCCTGCAGTGATCGGGTACGAACTCGTCTTCCTCATTGCCTACTTGCCGTTCTCGTCTTTGTCTCTCGGCCGAAAGTAACGAACTGCACGTGAAAGGAAGGGCCTCTTTCATGTCTTGTGTGAAGAATCTACACACAAAACAATCTTCATTTTATTTATCGTGAAGATTGAATAGGAGGTGGAACCTCAAAGAGACCACACATCCAGATCTCTGAGGTGTGTTGCTTAAATCGGAGTTGAGCAGTGCTCGGAGGGGCGTTACTCCACCGAGAACGCACTGCTGTAGTTCGTTGTTCGTTGTTTTGTTCTGCGCCACCGCGGTTACTCGTTCCCTCCCCCAATTCAATAAATATTAAAAAAAGAAAAAAAAACACCTCACCTGACAACCGCGCCGTCACGGCCAACTTGACACCTCATCCCCTTTCTTTCTCTCTATCTCCTCCCTCGCCCCCCCTCCTCCCTTTCTCCGACCCTCAACAACCGTCACCGTCATCACCAACTAACGCCAGGCGCCGCTACGTGCAGACTACTCCGTTGAGCGCCGCCGAAGAAGACGTGTCGTGACGCACCCTGGGTGTGGCTGAGGTGAGAGCGTAGCAGCCAAGAGAGCAGACAAGAAACCCCACAAAACCGCAGCCGCCGCCACCGCCGCCGATACTACGCGACGTCATGCAGTACTCGTCGGTGCAGAAGGAGCTGCAGCTCTTCCTCGGTGGAGAGAAGCTGGTGGTGCAGAATGGCGAGAAGGTCACCTACCACTTCCTCATCGGCTCCTCCGCCAAGAAGGAGACCCGAGGACATTGCCGCATGTGGATCACCAATTACCGCCTCCTCTTCTGTGGCAAGAACGATTCCCAAGTACGTAGGCCCTTTAATTAGATCTCCCCCATGGCAATCGCCACACACGTTCCATTCTTTTGATTTTGATTTTAGTTTCTTTTGTTTTTTGTTTACTCCTTCGTAAGGTTTAATGTTTGTTATCATCATGGGACATTTCAATTTTTTCTTTTTTGCGAATTTGGTGATCTTGCCCATTCATAAGTAACCATGGTAGCCGACGATGGGTTTTTTTTTCCGAATTCTATCGCGTTAATTGCATCTCATATTTTTCCGGGGTCTACGATGTGAATCTAATGCACAAAGTGCCTCTACAAGATTTTGACGAGGATGAAGATTACTGACTTGTAATTGACATTCGATGTGCACAGAATGCGATATCGGTGCCGTTGACGTGCATACTCCAAGTAGAAGAGCTGAAACACACGACGACTAATCCGTATGGAGGCGTGCTCATGGTTTGTAAGGACTTCCGCACGATGGTGGTCTTGTTCACCAAGGAGAACAGTTTCAAGCCGACCCTTAAAGTGCTCAAGAAGACCATTCCCAAGAAGATGACCGATCTCTTCTGCTACAAGAGTCTTGAAGTCCGATTCAAGAACTTGCCGACGTACCTCGATGGTTGGTTCGTCTACAACATGCAGGAGGAGTTCTACAACCGCCAGAAGGTGCTGCACCCTATGGACTCGTTTTTGTTGTGATGGATATCCACTCACTATGTTCCGTGTGCGTCTTTTCAGGTTTCTGATAAGGTGTGGGGCCTCGCGCCCGTGAATGCCGATTACAAGGTGAACGAAAACCTTTCTGGCACATTCATCCTTCCGGCCGACCTCATCAAAACGGTGAAGGAGTCCGACTTGAAGAAAAAGCTGAAGAATTCCCTCCTCACGCTGAGCTGGATGCACCCGAGTAGCAAGGGCTACCTCGTCCGTCTGGACACGGTTCAAACATCTAAAGGCAAGGGCAAAAGCAAAAAAGACGATACTGACGGCGAGGTGGAAGAAGCTGCTCAGCTTCAATGCCTACTCAACTCACTCGGCTCGGCCAAGGGCAAGAAGAAGGTTTATTTGCTCGACACGGCTGGCTCGCCATTCGTCTTTCAGCTTAAGAAACCTAATGTTACTGATAGGGTACCCAGACCCCTTACTTGCTAGATGATGCAAAGGTACTCAATTGTGAACCTGTCTACTTGTACGTTAGGAACGGGTAAGGCGACCTCGCGTGGAATGGATCGACACCGATGGCGATGGAAGTGACAGTGGAGGCGATAGTAGCAGCAGTGCCGTGAGGGATGACGTTACCGAAGGAGAAGAGCTGTTCGACTACTTAATTCCAGAAACGGCGGACAAGAAAGAGGGCTTCGTAGAGGGATCACTGGGTCTACCACAACTGTCCAGCGTCCGTAAAAGTTTGCTGGAATTGCGCGACGGCGTTTGTACCTTCCATTCTCTGGGAGACAAAATCATGCGCTACCGGACCAAGGCATCCACCGATATCAACGTGAAAGGTAACCATGGGAGCGAGAACATTTGAGAGCGCGCGTACTCATTTGAGCTTGTGGCGTGTTCTTCTAGTTTTTGACCCCCAGTCAGCACAATTCACCACCGCTGATGTGGATTCTCTGCGTGAGGGCGCAAGCTCGCAGGGCCCTCAAAAGGATGGAGAGTGGATGGATCAGCTTCAGGGCTCCGCCTGGCTTCAACATATTCGCCACAGCCTCAAAGCCTCCGCTGTTGTCCTCCGCCTCCTGTCATATGGTCACTCCGTTGTGCTCAAGCGACTTCAAAATCCCTCATCGAATGCTTCTCAGGTGCGGACTCCTCGCGCATTTCCACCCTTTAGATGGTCTCATCAGCTGACGACCTTGGCCGCAGGTATCGGGAGCATCAAGCTCAGTTCCCGTGGTGGCTCCGTCATCGTCGGGTTCTACGGAAGTGCCTGTTAAGAAGGGCGATGAAGCCGAGGAAGAGGAGGAAGAAGACGAGTCCGGCCTGCATGAGGGTCTCTACGTCATTTTGTCTCTCGTCCAGTTGTGTAGTGATCCCTTCTACCGTACCATCACTGGCTTTGCAGTACTTGTGGAAAAGGAATGGATGTCCTACGGTATGCATGTTCTTCCGCCGCCGCGAACAGTCACGTTGCCCTCACCGTCCTCGTGGTTACTCTGAGCAGGTTATAAGTACGGCCAAAAGTTCCAGAAGCAGAAGAAAGCCGTTGACCCCTTGTGCACGTCCTTCCTTCAGTTCATGGACTGGTAAGTTTGTTGATGTCAGTTTCTTTTGGGTTCGTCACTAACTACGTACTTTTCACCTCGCTCCTAGTGTGTGGCAGCTCTGGAACAGCAGCCCTCAGTCCTTCGAGTTCAATGAGGACTTCCTTCTATTTGTGGTTGACAGTGTTTACGATTCTCGCTTCGGTACCTTCCTCGTGGAGAATGCCAAAGAAAGAGAGGAGGAGAAGATCAAAGACAAGGTTCTCATCCCCCTGTTTCAAATCACGTAAATCCACGACGTGGATCTCATTTGTATTGATTGCAGGCGGTCTCCTTGTGGTCGTTCACTAATGTGAACAAGGAACAATTTACGAACCCCTACTACGCGGGTGCGGCGCAAGGCAAGGCTCTCGCCTTGTCTAAGACCACAGGCAAAAAGGGTAACGACGTGAACATCTATTCCATTTCTCCTTTCCTCACATTTGGACGCATCCAGATGCGGATGATGGTCGGGCGGAGGCCATAATACCACATTTGGCCGAAATTTGCCTGTGGAACGGCTATTTTCTGCGCTGGGCTTGCCAGGATGCACTGCGTCAGGCAGTCGATGCCATCGCTGCCAAATCCGAGGTTCAGTACTTTGCGCCTCTTGGTGGCGGTGTAGATTCAAGTTTTTCAGGCATTGGCCTTCATGTTGTGCCCAAGGTAACGAGTAACTGCCCTATCCGTTTGACGATTCGTCTAACCTGAGTTGCGGACAGTCGATCAACAAGCTGGTGAGCGTTGCCAAAGAAATGGATTTGAGTAACAATTATCTCGATTCCTTTTCACAAGAGCTAGCGCGTCTCACACAGTTGCGGAAGCTTTCTCTGGCCGACAACTACATCACCACTGTACCGTCTGCACTCATCGTGCAGATGAAGTACGTCACGGTATGTTGTTCTACCAGTAGGGATGCGTTGTCTGCAGACTCTCATCGCGAAAATTGACTTTGCCTAGGAGCTTGATTTGAGCGGGAACCAACTCATCAATCTCCCGGCCGAAATCTCGGCATTGACTATGCTCAAGTCTCTCGTTGTGGATGAAAACGATCTATCTTCGTTGCCGAGGTCTTTGAGCGAGCTTACCAACCTCACCCTGCTCTCGGCATGCGGCAATAGGCTGAAAAACAGCCTCCCTACGGCTCTTGCCGCTCTGGGCAAGCTGACGACCCTTCTTCTTGACCGTAACGAGTTGGCGGAAGTGCCAGCGGAGATTCTCCAGTCTCTCACCAAACTCAAGAAGCTCAGTTTGGGCAATAATCACCTTGCTGCTGACGGATTCGCCGCGGAGGAGGTGATAAAAATGAAACAACTTGCCTACCTCAATCTCGAGAGCAACGAGGGAGTCGCTTCTGCTATTCCCAAGCTCCAGTTCCATCTTGGAAGCGGATCTTCACGGGAGCGAGAGCCTGCACCTGTGTCCCCAGTAGCTTCCCGTTCTCCTTCCGTGGGCGCCGCTGTAGAGAGTTCGAGTAAGTCTTCCCTCCATCTTCTCTTCCGCTTCCGACATCATGATTGACGTTCTTCAACACAGGCCGTAGCAGTGCCCGGGAGATGGCCGATCTCATCCTGAAGGGCATTCCGCTGGCGCAAATGTTTGACATGGACGAGCAGTTGAAGGTAGGACTCCTGTGACGCTCATCTCTTAGCGATCATTTTCTGATGTTGCTGCTTGGTGCCAGTTCTACGACTTCTCCTACACAGCCCACCTAGATAAGTTGCTCGAACTGCTGCACGAAGAGGAATTCAAAGTTCTTGCGAATGTATTCGTTAACGCCAACGACGCTCAGGCATCAGTCGGATTCGAACACAAGATGGAGTACAAGTACAGTGGTCAGCAGCTGCAGGACATCCACGCCATGATGCTCAAAACCGAAACTAATCCTAATGCGCTCGCCAACAACCCCGTCGTCGCCAAGCTCCTGTCCCTTCAGAAGCGCAAGACTTTAGCTCGTCTCAAGTACGTCGCATATGTTTCGTAACTGAAGTACCTCTCTGACCCCTCGCTTTTCTGCGCAGTTCTTCATCGGAGTTGGCTGCACCAGGCGAGCCAGTGAAAGGAAAGAGGCGGCTGGCGTTCGGCGTATTTCAGGCTCGTGTCCCTCAGCGATCGCGTCTAAAGCGGAGCAAGAAGGGAAAGAAGGATAAGGACTCCGGTACGGACGGCGAAGGTGAAGGACGGAGGAAGGGCAGCTTTATGGACAACAAGGACACCATCGTCAAGGACACCATTGTTAAGGATGGCAACAAGAGGACCAAGAAGGACAAAAAGAAGGACAAGAAGGGTAAGGGCAAGAAGGGCAAAGAGGAGGAAAGCCAGACGCCCTCGAAGCGGGACCTCACGCAAACGTCATCCGAATTGATCTCATGGTCTCTGGGCGATAAGGATGTTACACGATTGGCGGCTTTCTGGAACGGTTTGGGAGGGCTAACGACTCTCGACCTGTCGTCGTGCTCGCTATCTTTCATCCCGTTCGAGGTATTCCAGCTCAAGAAGCTTACGCGTCTCCTTATGGCGAGCAACTCCATCACCACCATTCCCGCTGAGATCGAGCAAGTGTCTAACTCGCTCACTGAGCTTGACCTATCGAGAAATTACATTCTCGAGATCCCTCCTGAAATCGGTTTCCTTCGCAAGCTCTCCAAGCTCAACCTCGTTGACAACGAAATCACTGTGCTACCACCCCAAATTGCTCTACTCGTCAACCTCAATCGGGATAAGGCCGAGGCTTCCAACTTGACTTCGGCTCCTGACACTCGCCGCCAACGTCCTTCCATCTCCACGCCGACTCCGGATCGTCGCGAGAGCCTAGCTGGCTCATCTGGACCAACAGGCAAGACCGAGGGCGGTGCTCGCCCTGCTTCGTTCCTGCTGGACACGGAGGATATCAAGTATCCGCCGCAGGAGGTCATGCAAAAGGGCCAGACGCACTTCATGGCTTACCTCAAAGAACAAGCCTTCGAAGGAAAGGAGACACTACACCACTTCAAGCTTATGTTAGTCGGGTCGCAGAACGTCGGCAAGAGCTCTCTCCTTCGTGCCCTCTCCACCGTCACCGACAACAATGTCACCGAGGTTTCGACTGCAGTGCCTGCCACTCCAGACGCGTCATCGGTGGGCAAGTCCAGCGAACTGCAAGTATCGACCAGCACTCCTCTATCATTCGGTTCGGCCGCGTCGGCCCTTAACCTTAGCGGAGCTTCCACATGGAATACGACGTCCGCGCGGGCTGACAACACTGAGGGTTCGACCGAATCCTCGCCCATGTCATCTCCACGTGGCTCCGTCACCTTCGGCACAGACGAGCTGCTTCCTACCAACGATGGCATTGCCAGCATCGAGGAATGGTCTCTGGACAATATCACCTTGAACGGGGCGAAGCAATCAGTGCAGCTTAGCGTGTGGGACTTCACCGGCCAGGAAAATTACTGGCCCCTGTACCAGATGTTCTTCGACGAGCGCGCTCTCTTCCTCGTTGTTTTCAGCTCAACCGATTCAGAGCCGAGCGCTCAGCTGCAAGTATGGCTCGACATGATCACGGCTCGATGCGGTCGTGCGGCCCCGATCGTGCTCGTGGGAACCAAGAGCGATGATCCGGCCGTCTCCCAGATAAAGATGGACAAGCTGCGTTCCGATCTCCTCAGCCGTTTCACGACTAAGTATGCTGTGAAGGCAGTCGTTTTTGTCTCGAACACCACCAACACGGGTTTGGGCGAGCTCAAGAGCGTCATAGAGGATGAGCTCTCGAAGGATCGCCGCGTGGCAGCCCAGAACGAAGTGCCGAAATCGTTCCTCCTTCTGCGCGAGATGATCATGCGGGAACGCTTCTATCGCTCTCTTCCTCTCATGGCTTGGAGAGAGTGGAAGGCCTTTGCCTATCTCTCAGGTATTGATACCGATGAGCAGCTCCAGGCCGCAACGAGCTTCCTCTCCGAATTCGGATACATCATGCAGCTCGACAGCTCGAATAGACCGCTGGGCCGTATAGTGGTCATTCACCCACAGTGGCTGGCCAATCTCGTGGCATCCTTGCAGCTGCTCAAGACGAAGTATGCCACTGCTGGCGTTCTCACACCAGCTACCCTTCGCGCAGTCATCAAGTTACCTCACATTTGGCAAGTTCCTCCGTCTTTCCTTCTTACACTCTACCATCACCTCGACCTCGCTCTTCTTCGCCTTCCTAAGTCTGTCCCTCTCCCGGATGACGCCGAGACGTACTTCCCGGTTCTTCTTCCGGATCGTACGATCGAGTCCCAGTCCTCCTTCTTGCCTCTCGTTGGACGAGGCACCGATTCGGACAAGCGAGACAAGAAGAAGCTCAAGAAAAAGAAGGGTTCCAAGGAGGAAGACTCTATTTACGGACGTTTCTATTATCTTTCCCACTTGGTGGATGGAATCTTCGCTCGTGTCGTTTCCCGCGTCGCCTCCTATCCTATCAAGATGATATCAGTGTCCCGCAACTCCGTCCTCTTCGATTTCGTAAGTCCTTCCTCTTCCGCCTCTTCTCACGTCCTTGCCTTACGCTTACGCTGTGATACAGGCGAAAGAGAGAGTTCTGTTGGAGCACTTCATCTCGGAGGGTTTCATTACAGCCCGCATTCGACTTCTGGATGGAGATGCCGGAACATCCGACGTTGCAGTCACTCAGGTCGATGTGCCGAAGAACGCTTTCCAACTACTTGACCAAGCCATATCCGGTACTACTCAAGTGTAGCACTTGTTACAGCTCCGCAGCTGTGCCTGACCCGGTGATTGCTTCACAGCTGTGGTGAAGGACTGGCGCTACGCCGGAGTGAGCGTAGAGCCTATGGTTGCATGCACAAGCTGTCTGAAGGGAGCCACCTATCTAAGCGACATCCACCTCTTCCCGCTTTACCTCTGTTACAAGGCTGTTGTGGAGAACCCGGCTGGAGCCGTTCTCTCCTGCCCTCGCGCATCCTCCCACCTCGAAGATGGTGGTACGTCGATCTATCTTTTGCTCTTTCCTTTGTTTGGTCTAATGGGTGGGTTTGAACTGTAGAGCAAGTGAGTGTGGCCACGTTGCTTCCCAACGTCCCGCTTCTGGCCCAAATTGAGGCAAGGGCAAATCACTCAGATTTGCTTGGGATTGGCTGTCTGTCGACCTTCAAAGTACAGTTGGAAGGTTGTGTATTTGTTGAGCATTCTTTAATTTCCTGCTGTGGTTAATGCAGTTACTCATGGAGGATGCCAAGAACGGGTACCCTATGATGGTCGAATTGCTGCGCCTCAATACGCTGGAAGAGGAGAGGGATAGCTTCTATGCAGGTGTTGTTGACTTCTACATGAAGATGAACAAGATCGAGCCTCTTCTTCATACGGCTTTCAACATCGAGATCAATTCGTGCCCTAAAGGTACTCCCCCTTATCTCCATCAAGCCCTCGTTCCTCTAACAGTTTTATTCTATAGATTCGAGCGCTCTATTGTTCCGAGACGAAAGCGGTGCCATCCGTCTGCTGAATGCCTACATGAAACGGCTAGGGGACGGCTTCCTCCGTTACTCGATCAAGCCTCTCCTCCAAAACCTTATGGGTTATCCTTACCCGCTGGAGGTATGAAGCTGCGTCGTGATTGTCTTTTATGTGTACTCACGTGAATTTGTACAGATCGATTCTCAACGTATGGAGGACCCCTCTAAGGCTTCCGATAACGTTGACAAGATTCTTCGCATAGCACAAAACTTTGTCGATCATGTCTGCAATTCTGTTCATGAGTGTCCCCTGTACGAGTTTTCGCACCGAGTGCTTTTGCTTCTTGTTACTAACATTCACGCTATGCGTGCAGCGGTATACGTCGCCTGCTCAAGTACGTGAGCGAGAAAGTGGCCAGCAAGTTCCCCGACATGCGGCTTCTTTCTATCGGCAATCTCTTGTTCCTGCGCTTCCTCAATCCCAGTGTTCTTACCCCCAACCCTGGCATCCCCGGTATGTGCTCTTGGCTATTCACGGTCGTATGGTCACTGACGCCTATCCTATCAGACATGGAGCGCCACACTCGCCGCAGTGCAATGCTAGTGGTGAAGCTACTGAACAATTTGATCAACGAGGTGTCCTTCGATGGACTCAAGGAGGCTTACATGTTGCCCCTCAACCCCTTCATCTCTACAGCAAATATTCAGCAGATCCAGCGCTTCATTACCAATCTCGTCACTCTGGACGATCTCAAGGAGGACTTCAGTTTCCCCTTGTCCAGGGGTCTCGTGGCAGAGGAGGTTAGCGAGCAAGCTCCAAATAATCTCACCCAGTTCCGTACATCCCTTGAAGCTATCAAGAAGTCGGCTCTTGCTCATCTCGCTCAGCTCTCGGCCGCTCATCCAGCTGTACAAACTCTCAGTACGCATTTTCCTCGCTTCGTACTGTTTCCTGTTGTTCTTGTTTTCTAACCTTGTGCTGTCTCTGAACAGAACAAGTTCAGGCGTAGAGCGTTTGGATGTATGCCCCCGTGTGTGCATTTTCCTCCCCTGGCCGCCGCCACAGCGACGAGGGACCGAATCCATCAACTTTTTCCTTGTGGCCCATTTTTTGGCGTTTTAGCAGTAATACACTTGTGTACGATATGTCTCAGTGTTGGCATACATTACATACAATATCTTACAAACCCGTGTCACGGGGTTTTGGAGTGCCACCAAGTCGCAAGATGGCGAGAGGGTGACGGTCGCCTTCGAATGAGTACCGCGGTCAGAAAGGAGCGGCACGAAATGGCGGAGATGATCAGAAACACCACGCAGTATCCTCCCGCGAACCACGGATTACGGGCGTAGGAGGCGGAGCCAAACGCACCCATCAAATCCAGACGCGACAGACCAAGCAGATCCACTACCTGCCCGATGAGTGCAATCAACGTCTGAGGAGAAGGATCATCATGGTCTTTGCGGTACCACAGGAAAGGAAGAGGCCATCAAAACCATCGCTGCCGTATTCGCGACGACACCTGCCATGGAAGTCTTTCCCACGACGGGACGTAGTCTTCCAAGTCCTATAGGGAGGGATAAGTAAAGCGAAAACAAGAGGAACTTGTCAAGAAGATGAGACCTGGTAGAGAATAAAAGCCAAGAAGTATGGACGGAATGAGGTAAACCACTGCGCCACAGTCTAGCAGCGTACTCAAACCCGAAAAGGGTGCCGTCTGTGATCACAGCGGGGATATAGGTGAGTTAGCGGATTACTAGCCGAGAACAGGTATACTTACCACACTGCTGCGTACTTGCGTCGCAAGAGCCGGAAGGAAGGCGGCCAAGAAAAGACCAACCAGTAGATGAACAGTCGTGCGCATGACGATGTAGGCGCTCAACAGAGTTGTTAAGAGACTAAGCAGAAGTGAGGATGTGACAGCGAGCCAGCGAAGAAATAGTCGCCAACGCATCAAACTGTCCCGTTTTCGTGTATCCTTCACTTCACAATCACCAAGCCGCTCTAGAAGCGAGGTGGTAATCTCAGGGTCCAGTTGTCGTTCTGCAATTCAGAAATGGACTGATGTCAGCCGTACGTAGATTTCATCTTAGCAAGAACCTTACCAATTTGTAATCGCAGAGCAGTACGTTCGAAAGGCACTGCTGATGGATGCAGAGTACTTGAACTGCTCTTGCGCAGGAGTGGCAACCTTGATCGACCACCTTCCCATGGGTTCCACGAATTAGTTTAGCGCGAGAGGGGTGCACATCATCTCAGATACCTCGACCAAGCTTCATCATGTGGGAGGCGAGTCGGAGCACCCCCAATGGCGCTGTACACAGGAAAAGAAGGGAGCCTAGCATGGAGATGAGCGAGTACGAGAATATCAAGTACTACGGAGAGACATTAGTGAAATGTGCACGGGGCGTTGATGGCTTCGTGCGAGGAGTACCTGAGAAGTTGGGAGTGAGAGAGAATTGGAGAGAAGGTAGAAAAACCCGGCGAGCATGAGCGAAACTAATACAAATACAATTGTCGCTTCATACAGACGCGCTAGCGGACCCCTGCCACCCAGCCCCTCGGCCTCGTAGTAGAAATAGGCCAAAGGCAGAATAACGAATAAGCTCAGGTTGGCACCCCAGAAGATCTTGTTCCAAAGCCCTGCAAGTCGCACTGTCAATGTTATTCTAAGCTAACATGCAGAGAGGGGAACCGAGATGCACCAAGTATTAGGCTGTAACTGATCCACTTGACATACCAGCTATCGCCATAGGTGCTCATCGCTTCTTGGCCCAATATAGTGAATGGTACAAGGACCATAGCGCCAAACGACACCGCCAATCCAAGGCCACACAGCACAAGTCTGTGGCAAGCGAAGCACACACGATCATCAATACAATGCAACCACAAATAAATGACCGATCACGCGTACGGGATGTGAGATCGATCTTGTTCTTCCACTGGCCATCAGTTAAGACCCCATCAGGCGAACACAAGATGGAATTAGCACGGTTTGCTCTTCTCTACAAAGAATGTGGTGACGATGCGCACTTACCATCAGCAGAACGGAAGAAGCGAACGAGAGTGAGATAGGAAGCGATGTACAGTCCCAGGAAGACCACCAATGTCAGCTGTATCCGTGTGCATACACACGCACGACGTACACAGGTGGTAACGTTAGTGCTGTGAGTACAAGAGGAATGGCGAAAAGGAGCCGTACGATCCATTCACGAATGAGGGCGTTGAAGGCCTCGTCCTCAGACGTGGAAGAGAAGGAAGTAGAGGACGCAGAGGAGAACGGGGTGTGATCCGTGAGGTCAGCGGGGGAGGACGGCTGCGGTGTTGGCAGAAGCTCTGGTAGCTGCGGCGACCAAGGTGCCACCGGCCAGGACATAGCAGGCCCCGATTACAAAAAAGAAATAAATAATAAAATCGTGGATCTTAGTCCAGCAATTTTCTAAATCTAAATCGAAATACTTCTTGGGAGGTGCCAATCAGATCTGTTAATCAATTCGAAAGAAGCCACTACAAGAATGGATCCGTTGAGGCCGCGTATGCTGCCCTCCACCCATTAATGAGAAAAACGGAAATCGCTGTACGTTGCTTTCAGACATTTCACAGAATTTTCTTTTAGTTTGTGTTATTTCCACATCTTTTCCTTTACGACGTAGAACGTGGATCATCTTGATCAGGATGCCGGTCGAGCAGACCGGACTTGTCAGACTGTAGCTGTACATTTACGCTTCTGTATATGGGAGATGGCTTGCTTATTATTAAGCTGTCTCATCTTCTCTTGGGTCTTGTCCCCGTTGAGGCGCAGAGCCATTCGACTTCGCTGAGATCTTTCCTTTATTGCTGAAGGTGGTGGTGTCACTCGGTCTCGAGCCTCCACACGTTGAGTGTACCATCGCGAGAGCCTGCCCACAGGCGCGTATGACGCAAGGGCTCCCTCTGTTGGCTTCGCGCCTCCTCTCCCTCAATCCACAGCACACATCGCACGCTCTCTTGTGGCGTGATGTCCGCCCCGAATCGCGTCACCTCTTCTCCGGTCTGCCATACACACACAACAGGTAAGTAACTATAAATTGCGCCGTGGTAAAGTGTCGCACCTGAGCATCCCACACGTAAATGGCTCCATCGGTGTGGCCGCCGCATATGAGAGCACTGTTCCCAGGCAGCTGCAGCTTGTGCAGACACAAGATGTAGCCGGGAAGAACGCTTAGCTCCTTCGCTAGATGTACGTCCTGAGGTGTAGTGCCCGCCTCCCATATCTGAAAAGGAACGGATTGTCTGAGTTTGTTGACACAACAAAATCGAGGCGGGAACTCAATCACCTTGATGGTGCCGTCGTTTGCCGCTGTCCACACGCATGCATCGTGATGCAACAGATCGTTGATCGGCCGTTCGTGGGCTCGCCAGTTGAACATGGCGAATGTGAGCATGTCGATGCAGTAAATGTGACCGGCCGTGCCGATCCACACGGAGCGGCCAACTTGACACATAGAAAAGACGGCTTCTCCCCGGCCGAGTTCTATCTCGCGTACTATGGCCATGCGCAGCGGATCCCAGATGACTACCTTGCCCTGTACATCGGCCGACCACACGTGGGTGCTTGTCCTCACGGTACTAACCGGTGCCGATCGCGAGAGTGTAGATCCCCCTCCACCAATCGTAGTGCTGCCTGTCTGCATCTGGACCGCTATCATACATCTTACCATGCTTTCATGCCCTCGCAACTCGCTGACCTTCTCCATCTGACCAATACAGACATCACGCGAATTAAGCTGGCGTGCAACATAGCTGGCTTGGAATAAAAAAACGTACAGTTGAGGGATCCCACACGCGTATGACGCACTTGCTGTAACGTTCATCTGAACAGCTCCATACTTTTCCGTCAACAAAGAGAAGACTATAGATCTTTTCTTTATCTTTTACCGAGCCCGGTATCTTGATAATCAGGCTTCCCGTCTGATGTTGCAACAAAATGAGAAACTACTATGATCGATGCATAAAAAAAACGGCAGTCACGTACGCGACAGTCCCACACGGAGACATGGCCTTTGGCATGGCCACACCATACGCGGTCATTTACCCTGACAGCGATACTTTGTTAACAAGGGCCCAGTTGCGACTCAATTCTGAGCTGAATGAGATGGTTTAAAGGTACCGAAGAATGCATTGAATACCGCCCAATGGTTCGTCTTCCTCATCGGCCGCTAACACCTTTCGGCAGTTGATTTTGGTGTCCAGAACAAACTTTGGCTCCAGTGTTACACCGCTCTCATCGCCGTCAATCACGGAAGACGAAGCGTGTTTCTTGACGGAGATCCGCGGCACTTCCGGAAAGCTGCGCGCCTTTGGCCGAACGGGAGGCTCTTGCGATTTACTCTTCAATAGATTCCTGCAACACATGATGTTAAATAGCCGTAAGCTACAGTAAAACAGCTACTCCGAAGCTCAAAGACGCACTTGACTCCCATTGTTCGAGTGAGACGAGGAGGAAACTCTCCTTCGCTGTCTTCCGATGAAGATGATTTTGGCACTTCGCCTTCCTGATCTCCGCTGGGCTTGACCTTATCCTGAGACCGGCGCCACAAAACAGATAAGAGATTGATTCGATCGCCTGTGAGCGGCAGAATTGAACGCACATGTTCAAGGTTGTCGAATGTCTGATCGAAGAAGATGACGCTCGTGTACTGGCTGCTCTCCATGTCCTCGTAGATATGACGGATACGAGCTTTGGACATCAACTGCCTCTGGTACTGCTGCAGTTCGCGGTAGATATCCCCAAATGAGGGCCTTTCCTCAGGATCTTCGGCCATACACTTGAGAATGAGCTGGTACAGATCCGGTGGACATGCGCCTGGACAGGGAAGCCGGTAGCCTCGGTCCAAGTGATCGAGCAGCTCTTGGTTGGGGATCGTGCTGTAGGGAATCTCCCCATAGCTAAAGATCTGTATTTCACCTTGCGTGTGAGTAGTTTCATCGATGACAATGAGGGCAAGCAAGTCGGCGGCAGTACCTCCCAGATAGTCACGCCATAGCTCCACACGTCGGATTTGGGTGTGAATTTACGGTAACGGATGGCTTCGGGGCTCGTCCATTTCACTGGCATCTTTGATTGCGTCGCCCGGTAATAGGTATCTTCCAGTGCCCTACTTTATTCATTAGTGCACATGTTGGCGAGGCGTCAGCACGTACGGCGTACCGAGAGAGGCCAAAGTCGCAGACCTTTACAGTGTGAGTTCCATTTCTTTTATCCAGGAGAAGATTTCGAGCGGCAAGATCCCGATGAACGATGTTATGCTTATGAAGATGCTCCATGCCTGAGTGCAGAAAATAGTTAAGCATGACACCACCAAAGGGAGAAGGTGAGGATTACCAGAGGCGACGTTTTTGCACATATCAATCAGAACGTTGATAGGTAGCTCATCAATGTGTTCGCGCAGGTACTCATCGAGAGAACCATCGGGCACGTATTCGACAACCAGATTCAGAAGATCACCCCATTGCGAGATGCCGTAAAACCGCACAAGATTGAAATGCGGAGAAATTCGACCCATCAGGCGGGCTTCGGCCATGAGTGCAGCTTGATTGTCGACATCCTTTAATTGCTTCACTGCCACGGGCGTTTGTGTTGTGCCCTGGCGTAGTATACCTGCAAAAAAAACTTAGTACCTACGCTGCGCATTTCAGTAACATAAAAAGTTGTGTACCGCGGTAAACGGCGCCGAAAGATCCAGCGCCGAGCTTCTCACCAAGAATCAGGTCCGAGGGCTCAATTGTGGTGACTCCAGGACGGGCCACGGAATGCGAACTCTTTAGTGAGCTTCCCGCACCAGCGCCCGAAGTTTCACGTTCTTCCAACTCCCGCACTGCTGCCATCAGTCTTCGTCGATGCCCGAGCGCGCGCACTCCAATTTTCTCCAGGTCCTAAGGGACAATCGTTAGATCCGTCGCATGGCTATCTGGTACAGAAAAAAGTACTTCATCTGACAGCAGCTTAAGAGTTGGGATGTCTATGGCTTGCTCCTCGAAGATCTGATTATACTGTATCAACTCCAATCTCGCCAACAGCCTGCTCATTTCGGACTGGACCCAAACGCATTAGCGTGCGCAGTCCAAAAAAAAACAATGATTAGTACGAAGGTGGCACTCGTACGAGTGGCTGAGCATCTTCACTAAGGTGGGGAGGCAACTCTTGAGGTGGCGCCACTTCTTGAGCAAACTTGACTTCTTCCTTGCGAGAAGACTTACGACCCTTTCTCAATTCCTTACTTTTCGGAGAGGAAGTAGAAGAGGTGGAAGAAGATAAACCGGTAGATGAGCGGATGAGACCTTTTAACCCTTTGGTTGACTTAGAACGCCCGCTCCTTCCACTGCTAGTGGAGGAAGAGGTAGAAGTGGAAGTAGAGGTAGAAGTGGAAGTGGAAGTGGGCGAAGATGAAGATGAAGAGGAAGAATTCGAAGAAGATGCAGTTGTAGAAGTTTGCGTTGAGGCTGATGACACCGACGAAGCGAGAGGAAGAGAGGAGGATGATCGAGATGATGAAAACGGAGGAGGTGCAGGAAAGACGACGACAGGCGGCCGTTTTCTGAAGACCGAGATACGTTTTACAAGGTCGATAAATATTGGATCTGGTTGCTGGGACGGGGAGCGAGGGCAATAGTCGTAGAGGGGACAACCCAGCTGTTGCGACAGGCCTTCCATTTCCTCTTGGCTCACCTCTTCCCTTCCATTACTCGCTCCATCTCCTGCTGCTCGATAGGCCACAATCGACGTCGGTCCGACGTTACCCTGCCCCCGCACTCTGTAACCCAATTTTACCACCATTCGTTGGTATATGCAAGAAACACAAACAAGAGAGCTGAGTTGCGTGTACCGCTGCAGTTCCGCCCATAATGCGGGGATGTCGTGAAACGAGGAGGTTACACTCACGTTGAAGGCCAAGATGAATGCATCAGCGTTATTGATAAACAACTCCCTGGACACTGATAACGATTCCAAGGACATTAGCATCAGGCCGCGCCAGGGAGGATGATATAACTCAGATACCCTCCGTGAAGCGGCGTCCTTCGTTGTGCACCTTGAGTGACCATCGCTGCCCATCCACATCGATCGTGCTTTGGAAGAGGCCCCAACAAACCGATCCATTGGCGTCAGTCAGTAATACTAAAACCAGAGGGGCGGACTGTAAGGTACCGGTCGCATTTGGTGCTGGCCTCTCGCAGGGGCTATGTTATCGGATCACCATGTTAAATAAAAAATGGCACAGCACACAACCGACCCACCAGAAACATATCGTTAGGTTAGCTCACGTTCCGCTTAAAGACAGCCGCCTCCACCAAAGAACGAAGAACGAAAAGAAAGAACGAAAACGACGAAGAAGCTGAGGTCAAGTGCGGTGAACCGCAAAAACTCAAGCTTCCACGTCCTCTAGAAGGGGGAAGACTTGCTTGTGGAGAAGAAGGGAAGTACATTTGTGCGCTGAGTGGCGGGGGCGAGGGGCTGCGTGAAGCCGATGCGGAGGGAGTCTTTGGACACCACGTCCGAACCCAAGATGAACACGATGGCTGAGTTCGAGAAGGTGGTGCTGCTTCCAGACGACGTCGGAGAAGATGCTGACGTCGACGTCGAAGATGATGTGATGAACCCCGTCCCAACGTCCATGACCGGTCTTCAGCCTAAGGAAAGCAGAACTGTCAAGGGCTGCCTATGGGGAGAATAGGAAATGGGATGAAGATGACGAAGATTGGTAGGGGGGAGTTGGAAGGGAAGGGGAAAGCCCCCATCTTTCTCCAAACCCCCCGGCCCATTTCCAACTTTGAAGAAAGAAGCAAGTAGCGGGTAGATTTGGGATGGGAGATGGGGGGAAGGGCAGATGAGTACCTGTTTGAGCCGTGCGGGAACTTAAAGATCGTGGGGGGATCGAAGGGGGGG